>JAFIRS010005234.1:0-61995 GCA_018342105.1 Gonioctena quinquepunctata
ATGCAATACCAATAAATACCTCTTTAAAAAAAACATCCAATCAAACCAGAATAGACTTCACACTATATGAAAATAACAAACACCACCCCCATTGAAAAAAACCCGAAAAACCCAAAATCAACCATAATACATCACTTTCTCGCAAAATTGAAATTCACCTTCTGCAGCAAAAAATCCGTGTAAAAACATAAAATAATCAAAAAAAGCCGGTTATTAAAAAATCAGAATACAAAAGCATTCAATATAACCACCCCTACTAAAAAAGAAAGTTTCGTAGTCTCAACCGAAAATGAATTTCCTCATCATAGGAAAAAAAGTCGGTTCGTTCCAACCGAATAAAGTACCGGAATTTTAACCAAAAACTTAATTCAAACACTGGAAGTTGTCTTCCTCAAAATGATATTCCATTGGCGGGCAGAAAATATGGCTCAACAAGATGGCGCGCCTGCAATTACCCCAACTGACGTGCGGGAATACATTGGTGGAAAAAATGGAGGGTAGAGGGGACCAGTTCAGGGGGCTCCAAGGTCAAGACAAAATTGAGTTTTTCAGGGGGGATACATTGGGCTTTGTCTTAAACCCGCCCACAACCCCGGGAAAAAGAAACAAAATTTACGTTTTCGGGGGAGGACCTGCGACATGTGGATAAATTTCCGAAACAGATTGAGAGTCTGTATTGGGAAAATGGCCATTGAACTTTGCTGCATTAATTATTGTTATTTTCTGTTAGATTCGAAAAATAGGTTTTTGCAAAAGTTAATTCCATATATGATACCAAATGCGAACATTGTCAATATTTTTCTATGAAAAAATATCCATTTTTGATGTAGAATATCTGGGAAAAAGAGTTGTTTTAGGTACATGCCATTGGATGAGAAGTGTAGAGTTATTGAAAAAGTTGATTTAAGTGAAAATATACAGGGTGTTCCATTGAAACAAAAACCGATGTTTGAAAATGGCTGAGTTTGTGTTGTTATCGAACATCCTGTACAATTTCTTCCAAATTATTGGTATTCTCAATCAACATCATTATATCGACCAACGATTCCCCAATTATCTTTACTAAATATTTCGAAATGTGAAATAGGTAATTTTTCGAAAAGAAGTCCACAAAATAGATTTCTTTTGAATAACTCGGCAACGCCGCAACGGAATTCAAAATTGAAAAAATCGTTGAGCAGCCAATGGAACAGTCGATCGAAATATATGAAAATATACCGGGTGTTTCATTTGAAAAAGAACAACTTTGGTTAGCCACGCATCAATGATGCACCCTGTATAAAATGACGAAAATTCAAAGGACATTTGTAGTTCCGAATAACAATGAACACAAATCCAATCCAGCTGAAATTTGCCGTAAGTACATGTCACTCCGTCCTAAGATAGCAGAAAACCCTAGATTTTTTCTTCAGTATATGAATGGAAAATGTACAGTTCAAGTAGTCGGAATAAATACGTTTGGAAAAATTCCGAGTCTATTCGCATCATTTCTTGGATAACCTAATTCTGCAGAATATACTGGCCATAGTTTTAGAAGGTCCTCTGCGTTGCTTTTAGTTGGCTCAGGGGCTGATATTTTGAGACTTAACATCATGGTGGATGGCGATCGTCGACCGTTGCAGAAGACTATGTGGAGCAGCCCGTGGAGAAAAAAGTAAAAATTGGAAACGGTATTTTTAGTGGTGATATCGAGTGGAAATGTCGAAGTCGAGAACAATAATACTTGTAACATTATACAAGAAAAGCCATTTGATTTAGTTTTACCAAAATCATCGTTTGGAATCAACATACAGATGTTATAACTTGGCTATACAGGGTGTTGGGAAAACCACACACCTGACCACCAATGTTATAAGGCTGGACTACGGGGTGTTGTGAACTAACCCACCACACCTGTAATACCAGACATTATTCGTTAGGTTGGAAAAACAGTATTAAGAGCCATCGACTGTCTGAAGAGGGTCGATACTGAAACTAGGTCTGGAGCGGCTCAGATCTGAGTTCATTTCTCTTAAATACCGGAACATGGGCTGTTTATTCAGGAAATACTACCGTTCAGAAAGATTCGAAAAGTTATTCATAATTAAAAGAATATAAATAAAAGAATGCACTCATAAAATGTTAAGAATGTATATATATATTTAATAAAAATTGACACAATTCTATCAATCGTCTATGGACGTATGATAGGCAACAATATTCGTACAATGAAAACGAAAGTAGCGTATTGGCAGATAATTCTGCAGTGGCTTTACAATAGAAATAATTTTAATAAAAGAACAATCTTGAAATTCAATTGCTACAAACGACTAACAATACTTCTCTTTTTGAGATCTTTGCAATCTTGAAAACTATGGAAATACTTTTTAGACACATACCATTTTAATGGGTTGCGTTTTGCCATAAAACAAAATACAGAAAACAAACATGAGACTCACCCGTTTAACACTTATTCACTGGAGTAGTTTTAAACGGCAATTAGATTTGAATTTATTATTACTGCGTTTTTTCCGCGTCAACCGGTTAGTCTAATTAATTCGCCCGGTATATTCGTATAAGTTAAGGTTTTCTAAGTGATCGTGAACCATTGAAATGGCGGAATCCGTTGTATTATCTCTGTTTTGGAAGCTTTGACAATTCGTGGAAACTATACTGTTCACTCGTGTTTTTTTCTAGGAGCTTCAATATTGATTTGAATCGGCTGAGTTTCTATGTTTGCCGAAGTTAACTACACTGATTGGGAAACTCTCATTATTGTAAGATACTGTAATTCGACTGACCTTTATACCGCACTTTTGAGAATGACATGTTCTCCGAAATATTTTCGTCTAATATAAGTGATTACTGAATGAGATACTGCTTTGAACTAACTTGCATTCTAACCTTACTTTGAGGTTACATATTCTTTGTTTCACTGTAGAACACCGAATCGAATATTGTTGACATGAAACTCATGCTTTTATAAGATCTTCACCACGGGAGCTAGTAGGCGAGGCTTAGGTTGTTGTGGGCAGATAACGAGGTGACTCGTAAAACTGATAAAGACTTGTTTTGCTGGATATATTTATGAATTTCAGGAGTGTCAATTCCCGGTGATTTATGAATTGTTTACCTCCATTAATGATGCGGGGTGGTGATACATCGCGTTATCTCGTCTTTTAACTGCTCTGTGTTTATCGACTTTGGACGCGTGTTAGAATTATGGATATGTTTCGGTAGTAAATAAAACTGATTTTCTTATCTCGCTGGGAATGTACCCAGTAGCAATCAATAATCTTTGTTTACGCTCCTAGCTGAATGATTTATGCGTCCGGTCTACAAGGGGTATTTCTTGGTAATTATTTTTAAATGCATTTCTGTAATTACATGGCATAACACAGAATTACAGCAATTGTACTAATATTATTCATGTAAAAATTAGTATGGATGGAATATGATTGTGATATGTTCAATAGAAAACGATTGAAATCAGAATGATGGGCATTGTGTATTACCTGTATTTGAACAACGCTGGTATGTACTTTTTTGCACGCCGTGCAGATAATTTTTTCTTCCATTTTCGTGACTAAAATGTGACATATTTCAACACAAATTAGAGGGAGAAATTGTACTTTTAATCACTAGTGATTAAAAATATTTCAATCACAAGTGAATAAAAGTGTTACCAATAAACAACCATCATACACATTGCTCAACGGTGTCAAATTATTCCTATCGAGTAGGCTGGTTTCCAAATTGAATGCAACACAAGCAACGGTAGCGCACATTTTTATTCTTAGTAGAGGTGAATAGCAAAAGTTGAATTTGATACATAGATTAATTAATATTCCGCTTTCAGAAGAACATTTCGATAAAAAAATAAATATAATTAAACAAATTGCTATTAATAACGGTTATAGTCCAAACCTTATGGAAAAAATCCTTTCGAAAAAACTTCATTAAAAAGCTATAATAGAAGTGATTCATACTCAAATCCAAACAAATACAAACTGCTAATTGGATTTTAAAACCACAAATCGACATGGGCATGTCCTAATTATGTTAAGAAAAATTAGTTGATAACATAATACAGACCTAATGAAACGAGGTTGGAAATCAATCAAATTAGTCATATCAAATTACGTTTACAAATTTTCATTCGCACATCAAAGTACTAGATTATTTACGTATTTTTAAATCCGTACCTGAAATCCCTCGACCCTTTCTCATCGTATGGAACAATAGGCCATTATTAGATAATGGGATTAGCATTCATAATGAATCTCTTAGATCTGTGGCAAAGGTATACCTTATACTCCATCTTCTGTGCGTAAAAGGAACGGAAATGAAATACCAACACTTCAGAGAGAATTTCTGCTTCGAACTGAACAACCCACGTGAAAATTGTTTTATTTTTCAGATAGTATTGAATTGTTCGTAGATGGATTGAAATTTGGGAATATCAATTCGGAATCCATCAGAGTTTTCGGTGGAAGTTCGCCAAAACAAGTAAGTAGAAGTTAATATATATATATATATATATATATATATATAATATATATATATATATATATATATATATATATATATATATATATATATATATATATATATATATATATATATATATATATATATATATATATTTTAAAAACTTTTCCCCTAGAAGTTACAAATAAGTCAATGACAAAACAACTAGCACGTCTATGGCAATGATAGATATCCTTCGTTATCAGGTTCACCAATTTTTTTTCATTGACGGAGTTAGCATGAATAATGACAAATGTATAGCCACTGGATTGTCTAATCTAGGACGGCCAAGAGCTGGATGGCACTTGGGGTAGTAAGTGCCGCTAGTGCGTTGAACTAGGATACTAGGCTGCTTTCTAGAATAGACTGGCCTAACAATAAGACGAACTGAAGTACACATCATCCCGAAAGAGAGGGCACTTCTCAGGGTACAGTGATGGTTTTCCCAATTCGTCTTCCTAACTCCCTGAGAATTCTTCGGTTGAATCGGAAGAATGACAAAGGTTGGAAAGGGTATGTTATCAACTTGTTGACCATACAATGATCTCTGTCTCTGATTTGGTTTTCAATCATACACCTCTGGACATGAAAATATGTGATTGAAAACCCGATACAGGTTGTATGATATCACCATGATGATTTTCTTTTCGAATATGTTACAGTTTCACACTTTACGGTATCCGATATTTGACCTAGAGACTTGAAACTTTAAACGTAGCTCAGAACTGTATGACAATGCAATATGAACTCACTATCTTGTCTTCTGTTTGTTTGTTTGTCTGAAATAAAAATAATAGTGGGGAGCAATAAATTTCAAACCAACTGAAATTTGCCCCACATGTTATGGATTATGGCTTATGTTATGGCTTGCCCCCTCAGCTGTGTTCTCTGCTTGCTAGTTTTCTCTCAAACAGGTCTCTCCATGTAGTGGTCGATGGAGTTTCATCTGACACTCTACTCATAAATGCTGGTGTTCCGCAAGGATCTATTCTCGCACCAACACTATTTCTAATTCACATCAACGACCTGTTGAAAGCAACTTCATGTCCAGTACACAGCTTTGCCGATGATAGTACCCTCCATACCGCTTTCTCTTCCAGGGCCCCTATATCAGCCCGTGAAACCAGAAATGAACGAGGAAGAAATGTTAATAATATAAATATGGACTCAGCAACAATTCTCGAGTGGGGATCTAATAACTTGGTAGGATTCAATGCAAACAAAACACAAGCATGTCTTTTCTCTAGAAAAGCCGATCTCACTGTGCCTAACATAACTTTGTCAGGAGTAACCATACCACTGAAGTCATCCATATCGATGCTTGGTATTACTATCAGCAATAACCTTTCCTGGAAAAATCACGTGAGGTCCATTGCCAAAAGTGCATCCCAAAAACTTGGTTTTTTGTTTCGTGCCAAGAGCTATTTCACCCCCACTCAGCTGCTTATGATCTATTAGGCACAGATCCGACCTGTCCTGGAATACTGTTCCCATATTTGGAGCGCGGCACCTAAACATATCCTGAGACTATTGGATTCTGTCCAAAAAAGGGCAATTCGTCTCGTCGGTGATGCCTCACTTACAAACCCGCTCACTTGTCTGGAACACCGTAGAAAAGTTGGCGATTTGTCTCTATTTTATAGATATTTTCATGGGCGATGCTCTTCTGAAATATCAACAATCGTTCCTGCTTTGGCAGTCTCTTCGAGACTAACCCGTCAAGTTCAGTCATCACACCCCTTCGTGGTCACTTTGGAGACCTGCAGAACATCACTTTACAAAGACTCGTTCTTCATCCAACGAACAGCGAGGCTTTGGAACTCATTGCCTAGGGAGGTGTTCCCCGAGGCATACAACCTCCAGAAATTTAAGAAGAACACCAACTCCTACCTTCTTTCCCTTGGTTCCCACGATGTTCTCTGAACATTACAGGATATCCCTTTTCGTGGGAACCAGAACATAAAAAAAAAAAAAAATGTGTCTGCCATAATATCATTGAGATGTTCACATGAGACTGAAAAGCAGAAAATATGTATTTATATATTTTTTCAATATACCACGTTCATAGAACGTACCAAAAAATATAAAAAAAATTATCCTAACCCCATACAGATTGTTCTGAAAAAATGTGATTGTGAATTCTTTAATGACTATGAAAATAGTTGTGAGATTTGAAACAAAAACATACAATAGATGCACTAAATGGCTTTGCGGACTTTTTTAGCAGTTCCTTTTCTAACCCTTCAAATTCAGACTCTAATACCACGCTGGATAATGAATCACTACTTGAATTTGAACATAGACAGCTTCCAAGAAAAATAAGTTCTATCTGCCTCAACATCTATTAAAGCAACCTGCATATATTGTTAGAGACTGCGCGTCAGTATTAGTTCTATGTGGGAATGTTCTAAGGTATGTCCGATCTTCAAAATAAGCACGCGAACTGACATCAAAAATAACAGACCGATTACAATTATAGGCAATATTTGTAAGGTCTTTGAAATATTGTTTCAAGGAATCGTTAATCAACTCGTCAACAATTCTATTCTAGACCAACAGCACGGTTTCGTAAAAGGTCGATCAACGACAACAAATCTCACCGTTGTTACACAGCAAATAGCAGAAAATATGGATAACAAAACTCGAACCAGATGTTATCTGCATGGATATGACCAAGGCATCTGATAGACTCGACCATACTTTTATACTGCAAAAGCTCTTGAATTTTGGCCTATCGAGTAAGCTATTTGCATTATTCAAATCATATATGTCCGACCGCACGCAGTATATGTGCAGTCAAATGGATTTAGGTCCAACGAATACTTAGCCACATCAGGTGTTCCGCAAGGATCTAATCACGGTCCACTGTTGTTAAACATCTTCATCAACGACATTTGTGATAAAATAAATCTGAATTTCTTGCTGTATGCTGATGATCTTTATTTCTTTTTCTCCTATCACTGAAATATCTGAAGATCTTATTCAAGTCAATCAATGATGCAATCGTAATGAGTCAACGTTATGTTGCGTAATGTCGAGAACATTGAGATCTGAACCTGTTATATTTGACTATGAGATTCATTCTCTAGACAGACCATCTAATTTCAAGAACTTTAGAGTTACCTTCGACCCAGAACTGCCATTTAGAGAACACGTGGACAATATAACCGCCTCAGCGAACCATATGTATGGATTTCTAATGGACTTCCTAAGTCCTGACGTCACAAGTAGGCGGAGCTTAGCGAACTCTTCCAAACAAATCGATTTACGCCTTAAGAAATTATTTATATGTTTATTGTTCCTGCTTCCGTTGGTAATAAGGATAATTGCATACATTTTTGAGTATGTATCAGTCAGGTAGGTAACGTTTTTAATAAAAATTCAAGAATTGTTGTTTGTTGAGGTTATGTTATTTTTTCAATTGAAATATAGTTACTCATCATATTTCAGATATAGAATGGTGTTAAAACTCGTTTTCACCGTATAACGCCTTTATTTTAATCACCCTAAAAACAACACCAAAAATATAATAATAATCTCTCGCCGTTCGATACGATCGATCACACCAGAATGTCCTGTCGCCCGTCTCGCTCTCCGCTACGCCGCTAGGAGAAGTCCAGGGTCGGCCTGGCCCTAGACATGGTATCGCCCTCGCACAGCCCTCTTTTCGAAAGGGGGCACACCCGCCCGTTTGGGTTGGAACACTCGGCCATCCTGAAAAATTAATGTCCTCGTAATTGCAAATCAACTTGCTCGACCGCCGGTCGTTCCATTCGCCTTCCAACGCCATTCTCTCACTCCAGTCATACGTCGCCATTCTTCCCTCATTCGCCCTCGCCAATATTCCACCCATCGTCAGAATCAGAGTCATACTCTATATCATTAACACCATGATATCGCCTTAATGAATCTACAGCAACAGTCGCCGTGAAGCGTTTATAACCTCTAACGCCCTTAATCGCCCCAATAATGTATCGATCATTACCTAGCACCTTACGCACCCTGTAAGGGCCATCGAATTTATTCGCCAATTTGTTACTCATGCCTGTACCCGCCTTTTGGTAGCAGCGCTGCGCCAGAGCACTAAGTCACCCACTTTGTTGCAAACCTTTCGCCTTCGATCGAAACGCCTTTTTCGCCTTTCGTGCAGACTTCTGAATATTCTTCTGGGCCTTGACGGCGGTCAGCGTTAGTCCTCGCAGATCTCGGTACAACCGGACATGGTCCGGACAATCCGGATTGCCCGAGGTCCGATAACCAGCTTCGCACGTTTCTGAGCCGTCCGGAGAAGATCTTTATCATTCGTATCCGCCAATTTATCTTTCTTTCAGTGCTGTGGTCAGGAGCACTTCCGCCTTTTCGCAGACGCCTTTTGCTTTTTCCCCCTGAAATGAATTCGCCTTCTGGGCAATCGCCGGTCATGGTCTTTTGTTGAGTAGCCTGGCACTCCTCCGTAGTGCTTTCGCCTGATTCCTCCTGAATCTTTTCGCCCGCCTACGCCTGGAAACCTGTAGAGTAGAGTCGTCACCCGCTCTTCAGGGTGGGTGTCTTCAGGCATCGCCATGCGTCGTCTCACGCCACCTGCCTGGTCTGCATTCGACACCGGAACCTTCACCGCGGTTCCTGGACTTCGCCAGTCCCAAGACCATCGCCGGTCTTAATGTTATTGTCGCTAGCTAGCTCGCCATTCGCCAAATCAGCTACTCGGCCATGACAATGAGAGAACATCAGTCTAGCAGGAGAAATGCGTCTGGAGTTGACCGCATTGTTAAGGCCCCAGACAACGTCCGGCAGCTTCGTCCCCACCGACCTTCAGTCTCTGCAGTTGAAGCCAATGCTTCATATTGTTCTGTTCGCCCTTTCCACCTGCCCATTCGCCCTAGGTGTCGCCACGGCATTCAACACATGTTTTACGCCCTTTCAGCCAGGAATCTTTTAAATGTCTTGAGGTGAACGCCTTGCCTTGATCGGATATCAATCGCCTTGATAACCGAATTCGCCAAACACCTCATTGAGCCGCCTGATCGCCTCTGTCGCCGTTAATGTCTTAGTGGGTTTCGCCAAAACGAATTTAGTGAACCCATCTACCGCCAGTAGTAGATAGGAGTATCCCCTGACACTTTTGACGAAGGGACCTAAATGATCAGTGCACCGTGTCGAATGGAATCGACCGCCGTTCAATAGGATGCAAAAGACCTTCGCCCCGCCCATATGATCCCTTTGCAAACTCGCACCTAAGAACATGATCTTGTATATTTAAATACAAATCGCCCCATTTTAGGAAACCAATAGGTTTCTTCGACCAACGCCAGACACCTTTGAAACGCCGGATGACCAATATCATCATGATACCTCCTTAGAATGCCAAATCTCGCCATCGCCGGTATATACAACCTATCACCTTTAGGAGTTACACGATAAAGTCGCCCTCGTGTGAGCTTGTAGTTCGCCTTCAGTTCGCCACAGCCTCGCCCATTCGCCAGTAATCGCACAAGCTCTGCGCCTTTGGATCCTGTAACTGCACCGTCAGGAACCAATCTTCCCGCCCATTGAAATTATATTTACGCCAATAACCTCCGCCGGTGGATTTCTGCTAAGAGCATCCACATGCTGTTTGATGACCTGGTCGGTACTCCACCTCCATGTCATACTCCTGAATCGTCAGCCACCATCTAGCAATGCGAGGCACCAGATCTCGCTTGAGCAACGCCGCTCTAACGGCCACACAGTCCGTAACCACCTTGAAATGTACGCCAATAAGATACACCCTGAAACGCCTAACAGACTCGACCACCGCCAAGGTCTCTAACTCATAACTATGATACACCTGTTCCTGCGCGTTGTCGCCCTGCTGAAGTATTCAACCGGTCTGAGTTTACCATCGGCTCTTTTCTGTAGAAGTATACCTGAAACGCCCAATTTACTAGCATCTGTATGCAATTCAATTTCCGCCTGACTATCGTGGTCGCCAACATAGGTCGATCCGCCAATCGGGTCTTCAACACCTTGAACGCCTCGTTGTTCGCCCAACCAACGCCATGGTTCATTCTTCTTCGTGAGAAGTCAACGGCTTCGCCAATACTGCAAAATTATATATGAATTTTCTGAAATATGACGCCAATCCAGAAACTGTCGCACGCCATGAACATCCTTAGGCTCAGGAAAATCAATACCGCCTGTATCTTCGCCTACCGGGTCGAATACCATCTGCATCTACCTCATGTCCTAAATACTCAATACGCCTTTGTAGGAAGGAACATTTCGCCAACTTAAGTTTCACGCCCGCCTGTTTTATCAGATTCAATACTACATCCAACAACGCCAGATTTTCTTCGCCTGCCGAAGGAATCAATAAGTCATCCATATACGCCAAAACTTCGCCATACCTAAGTGGACCTAACATCTTATTCACAATTCGCTGAAAACCGCCGGTGAGTTGGAGAGGCCAAAAGGAACTCTCAGGTACTCATATTGTCCATCCGGAGTAATGAACGCCGTTTTATCCACCGAGTCTGGATGCATAGGAACCTGATGAAAACCCTGCGCCAAGTCCAGTACAGTAAAAACACCTTTTCTCGCCAATTTCGCCAGTTGATCTGAAATCAAGGGGAGAGGGTATCTATCCTTCACCGTGATAGCATTCAACGCCCTGTAATCAACGCACAGCCTCACCTCGCCAGACTTTTTGGGAATCAAGACAATAGGACTAGCATACGCCGATTCGCTCTCTCTCACTACGCCAGCGCCTATGAGAGTTTGCACCTTATCTCGCACCAGTCCCCTCTCCCAATGGGACAACCTGTAAGGTCTGTAATAAATAGGTATATCGCTCGATAATTTAATTTGCATGGTCCCCAGGTGGGTCAGTCCGACATCATCATCTCCTCTGATACATCACCTACGTTCGCGCCAGAAAGGTCTAAAGTGTTTACAGATATTTGCCTCACCTGAGTTGCCGACGGGTGAGCCGCCTGCACCACGTCTTCGCTGGACAAACATGTCTCCGCCCGAGACACCAGTCGTCCTTTCCGCCACTCGATCTGTCCCTCGCCATTGTTGATGACTGTAATACATTCCAGTCGACCGCCCAACACGCCTGCCGGTATGATAAGAGGGATCCTCCTTCAGGGTATTGCTTATTCCCATATAATATTTCGCGCCGTCGACGCCATCAACTATTTCCACCCTGACCTTACTTATAGTGTTGGGATTAAGTATCGATACCACCATGGACACTCCTTGGTAGGTTCGCCTTTGGCGTGATCCGCCTGATCATCTCAAGTATATGGGTTCTCGATAGAGGTACGCCTTATTGCCTCTCACCACCATGGACACTCCTTGCTGACTGAAAGTTGGCTCGCCCAGCAACAACTCTATCCGACCCATATCACAGTCAGTCACCAACGCCTTCAACTCGAGATGACAATCCGCCATGATCATCTCGAACTCCACCTGTCCGAGACCCAGAGCAACGCCTCCACCAAAACCGCAAAGGATACGCCCTTCTCCTTCGTTATCGATGGTGAGTCCCAACCGTTTCGCCGTCGCCAAGGACATCAGATTCTGTTCACTCCCGGTGTCCAGATACGCCCTCACATTCTCGCCATTTACTCTCACCATTTGCCGAAAACAACTGTCTGAGGAATCGGTTAAAAGTCTCACCTGTCGCCTTGAACTGCTCGCCCTATCCTCAGAAGGCCGCCGCCTTGGACATTCCGCCAAACGATGCCCTGACAAACCACAAGATATACACGTTCCGCCTTAGGTAGGGACAACTTGCTGAAGTGATTCGTCACTGGACAATTGAAGCACCTCTTCATTTTGAAGGATTCGCACGCACAGGACCGCTGTCCGTTCGGGGATTGTCGTCTGGACGCCACCGTTTTGGTTCTGTACGCCTCGCCATGACACCCTCTAGTCCCGCCAAAAGGAATTGTAAAGTCCTCTGGAGTAGCGCAGTTAACTGCGTAAGCGTTCCCCTCAGGTTCTCCGGCAACCCTCAATAATGCATGACACCGCATTCTCGCCCTTGATGCCTACCCTGCCACACAACGCCAACTTCGCGTGGTAGTACGTAGTCATGCCTTCCGATGGGAGTTTCCGCCGCTGAACCATCTCTTCCACCATTTAAAGCAAAATCTCGTCGCCGTGGAAATGCGCCTGCAATTTCGCCTTCCATTGGTCCCAAGACAGGTTATACTCGTCCAATTGATGAAACCACCTTTTCGCCGCACCTCCAATTGACTGCGCCAATGTCGACTTAACATAGCTTGACCAGCCATGGATAACGCCTAGCTGATCGATCTTCTGGAGCCACCTGTCTATATTGCTGTCGACATCGTCTGGATCAAAACGATCTACCACCTCAGAACCTAGTAAAAGTGGCCGCCCGTCAAAACCTCCTTGCGCCAAATCGACACTATCGCCATGCCCCGATCTGAAGGTCCTGGTGTCGCCAAATCGTAGGTTTCCTACCACCAAGGCCGCCTGCTGCTTAGCAACCCTCTCTATACTTTGCAAGAGACCGCCCGCCAAAAGTTGCTTCACCAGCTCGCCTACTGGTACACCTGAAACATTCGCCTCCGCCTTCGCCGTGGAGAATCAAGATTTCGACGCCCTTCCCACGCCTTGGGTTTCCGTGGAATCCAAATCCTCCTCTGCATGTATCTCCAGATGGTCATCGCCTAATTTATCCATGTCCTATAAGGAAAGGAAATGTATAAAGGTTAAGTCGCCAACAATAATGTTTGAGTATAATTTTAACACCTGTATTATATAACGCCACAATTACTCAATTATATATTTCTGTATCAACATTCGCCGGTTGATCAACTCTTTTACCACACCTGGTAATTCGCCAATAAGTATAAATTAAATCAGATACGTCACCAATGATCATAAATCAAAATCAACAAATTCGTGTTCGGAAAAATTCGCCAAATCCAATGAAATTATCCCAACGCCTTTCGGATATATATCATAACCATGAATTGATTTATGCGCCCCTAATATTCAGCAATAAAAGTAAAATGTTTATAAACGCCAACGAGAAATCGCCATATAAATAATTTATCACCATAAACCCTTGTGAAACGTCAGCGATCGCCAGTTACTGACTAAATCAATTGTATGGCTGAAACACCAAAAAATATTCCACGCCACGCCTTTTTGGAACGCCCTGTATACAGTAATTTTTCCTTTCGCCGAACGCCAATGAACAAAGTCACTTTCGCCAAGTGTGAAATAGTTATATTCCCAAAAGGTATATAAATCGCCAAATAATCAATTTCAACAACTAAATATTCATACGACAAAACAATTATATCACCAGTAAATTGTTTTCTTACAAATGTGTACATGCATGAACACTATATCGCAAGAACGCCAGATACGATAGTTTTGCAATATTCGAATCGCCGATTCGTTTCGTGGAAATTTACCGGCTAGCTACAAGCACGATCTTGTCAATCGGACCGCCTGGGATTGTCGTTTCGCCAAATAATAAATGATTTTGTACTTACAGTTTTGTAGAACGCCAATACACCTCAAATAATCGCCAGGTATGAAGAGAAGTACGCCTTACTATTTTATTTCCTTGTTGGGACGCCAAAAACACCTGTTGGGAAGCCGCCTGCTTGCACACACAAAGAAACTATCTCGAAAATCGCCTTTTCACCACTTCACCAAGCACGGGTACTTTATCCACACTTTGATCTGTTAAAACTCGTTTTCACCGTATAACGCCTTTATTTTAATCACCCCAAAACAACACCAAAATATAATAATAATCTCGCCGTTCGATACGATCGATCACACCAGAATGTCCTGTCGCCCGTCTCGCTCTCCGCTACGCCGCTAGGAGAAGTCCAGGGTCGGCCTGGCCCTAGACATGGTATCGCCCTCGCACAGCCCTCTTTTCGAAAGGGGGCACACCCGCCCGTTTGGGTTGGAACAATGGCTTCAAAACATGTTTTAAAGTATCCTCTATGAATGAAGTCCTCGATAATGATAATAAAATCATTAAAAAGGGTAAAAATGCCTGAATTGTTTGGAAATATTCGCTAAGCTCCACCCACTTTTGACGTCAGACTTAGGTAGTCCATTAGAATGGGCCGTGAAAATATCTACTATGCTTTAGTGAGATCTAAGTTTGAATATGCATCGGTTATCAAGTGCAGATCTATAAACTGGAGGCAATACAAAGACGCTTTCTCAAATACTTGAGGTTTAAAATAGATTAGACTCATCCACCAATTAGCACGTCACATGAGAGCCTACTGTCGAAACACAGCTTCATCACTCTGGATATAAGAAGAAAATGTTCAAGTGTCATTACGCTATACAAAATAATCAACAATGAAATTAGATGTAAATGCTTACTACGTCAGATAAACTTTAAAATTTTCCGTCAGGCATCTCGATACACCGACTCATTCTACACTACCACGCCACGAACAAATATTAATAAAAACTCCCCTGTTCAGTGTAGCAACTATAATTTAGTGAGTGATCAACTTGATATATTCTATTGCAGTGTGATTGAGAACTTTTACTTTCAGCACTAACATTTCTGTATTAGACTTAAACTTTCTTCTGTTGTTAGTCTTTTGTGCGAGCTGCGTATTAGTCTTGAGCATCTACTACTATTAGTATTATTGTGCAATTTTTTTTCCTACTCAATTCCTGTTCTGTAATTAGAAACCTTTTTCTGTAGAACAGTGTAAATAAATAAATAGATAATAGTAAGGAGTGTAGGGAGTAGCTGACGTTGAGGACCCTCTCACAATACTTCATGTCATTTGCAGTGCAATAGTGACTTAGGTGGACTATTCATGCATTAATTATCTATTGCATATGACCCACGTTTCTCGTTTTGAATCCTACAACTATTTTCATAGCTATTAAGAATTTATAATTACAAATTTTCAGGACAATCTCCTTTATTTGCAACCTCATCCTGTTGCTCTTGATATTGGCTCGTTCTCTAGTAGTGAAATTGATCATGTGGAGACCTATCCTGTTTGCTATGTGATCCCATACTAATTATTGGTTTTCCAATAGGTTCGTCTAGTTTTGGGTGTTGGAGTTGGGGGAGTCTCCGATTTTCCGGAAGGTTCCAAATCAGGGACACACAAAAAACCCTGGAAGAACCGGAGCAGAAACCAAGTCAAGACATTTTATGAAAAAAAAGAGGAATGGTTTCCTACGTGGACAGATAATGGCCTGCTAATAGTGGATTATGTGAGAGTTACTTCGATTTGGGAGCGAAAATTCGAGGGAGCTGAAACGGATGTACCAACAAAGAAATCTGAAGACTTTATAGAATTTGTGAAAACTTTGATAAAGTAAAGGAAACAAAATTGTCTGATTACACAGTATTTCAATTTCCATCTGCCTTCCGTATTGCTTATTTACTCATGCTAATAATGTCCCAATCCAGTTATAAAACAGTTATTTGAGTTGGAAGATCAGGCAATGACTCATCAAATAACGTTACCCAATTTCCAAACGGGTATTTTGAGGACTATTTGCCTCATAATATTTGGTAAAAGAAAATGGCCGTGATATTCTACAGAGAACCAATCAGATCAGGTCTATAGTGATACATGTCCTCTCGCTGTTCCATATTGATGATTGCTTTGTGATAAATGCTCAGTAGTTTCTGTAAAAATTATATGTCTACGCTTCCATTGGAAAAACTAGACCAAACTAAAATATACAACTTGATAACGAGCAAATAAGTAGTAAAATACTTCGGTAAAAGCTTTCCTAACAACACAAGTACCTACTTCCACAGTATGTCACAGAGACGTTCTTCATTTGCTACTAAGACGTCCCTGGGATATTCTTTGTACATACTAGGTACGTCCCAGGGACATCTACTTTCCACCGAAAAAGAAATCCAAGGAATGTCCTTCTGGTACGACCTAGGGATATACCAATTCACACCCTAGGAATGTTCTATAATTGATGTGGGAAATCCCAGGGATATCCCTGGGATATATGAAGTACATCCCCTGGACGCCCTCGAATATCCTTTTCTTTCATTCAATTTGAAAAAATTCATGGAAAATATGGAAAAAAAATTAAATCCAAAGATACCCAACACAAAACGAGTTTAATTCAGAAATTGATTGATAACATCATTCTGGTAGCCATAGTGGAACAAAAATATTCAAAATAGAAAAAATTGGGACCCTGGGTGTTATATCAGTTCAAAAATCATTAGAGATGTGCTAATCAAGTATCTTTCGTGATATGGTCTACATATTTCAACGATTAATGAGAAAAATTGATGAAATATATTTTTTCTGAAAGGAAAATAAATATTTATCTCTCTTCATTTTCGAGGCGCATGAATTTCAAGTGAGTAGAATTGGATTTTGATCGTAAAAATGGATTTGTTTGGTCACTAGAGTTTCAGAACAATTCTCAAAGATACATAAATCAAAAAAATAATTTTTATCTCGATAACTATCACGGTCACAGAGTATCATGAACATGTAAAGGAAGGCTGACTTATATATTATATTGATATTATATAAAATCTTTTGATACATATTGTAATACTATATAAGAAAGATTATGACCTTCATGCATAATGATATAATGACTACACTAAGACCACAGAACGACCCTTTTGCGACTGGATTATATATATATTGGCAAGTCATTACCACTACTTCATAACGTCGATGTGACGTCGCAAGAGTGTGCCTTTTTGTCGTATTGGCATACATAGCGACGTCTTAGCATATTACGAGACATAAATCATGGACTCTTGCGAAAGGTCTAGTAGACATCTGTACAACCGAATTATGACCTCTGTGTGCTACTTGGGCTAGGACATCCCTGTGTTGTTTGGGTTACTACTTACATTTTTATAACTTATTATAAACAATACACTGACAGTTCGTTGCGATGTCATGTTTAACTTTTGCTCCTTGCTTCAGAGCCTCTTTCGGATATTCACAAAGCTTAAATATTTGCTCCCGCTTCTCCTCTCCCTCTTTCTCATTTTCTTGCGTTAAATCTCATCTATCTCGAGGTACATGAATAATATTTGCACTCGGTTTACGGAAGGCGTGGTCTGTCAATGTCACCGATGTGTAAATGAAAGGCTTTCTACTTCAAAATCGATGGAGAAAGTACGTAATTTCGTCCGAGGTATAAAGAAAACATTTTTTCTGCCTCCTTATCAAAATTATCGATAAGTATACGCAGTTTGGGGTCCTTTGCTTGAAGCTCACCAATATTAATCAAAGACGATTTAACCATGAAAAAACTTGAAAATATTCATCGATAGGGGTGGGTAACCTCACGCAAGCCCAAAGTGGAAACGCGTCAACCTGCGAATTTCATTGGCCTGGTACGTGCACAATCTGGAAAGTGAAGATTTGAAGTGCCATAGCCCCCCTAGTAATCCTAGAACTCAATGAACGAGAAGAATTTAAATAGATCAAGGTCCGACTGTCTGTGTGCAGACTGAACTCGTTCGACAGGAGGTACGTTTTCCATCGCAGAATACACTTCAAGACTTATTTTTAGTTCGAAACATACCTCCTTCTCTTTCGATCAATCATCGACTGCCCCAGGCCACGACTCCTTTTTGGCCATCATCATCATTCACTTTCTACAATTGTCCGGCATATTCCAAAATCGCTCGCACCCGTCGCTACATGAAAAACTAGCGCCACATCAGGATGATACAATAGTATATTGAAGTATAAGTGGATAAAAAGGGCTTCGAAACACGAGCGATTTTTCGAGCACGACGGCGCAGCCGGAGTGCTCAAAATAGAGCAAGTGTTTTCAAGACCAGTTATCCACGAATACTTCACGCTATTCTTTCTTTATTGGTGCACTTTGAAATCATATATAGTGGTATTATTACTACAAAAAATAGAAATAAAAACTAATAAT
The DNA here is from genome assembly GCA_018342105.1 of Gonioctena quinquepunctata. Lineage (NCBI taxonomy): Eukaryota > Metazoa > Arthropoda > Insecta > Coleoptera > Chrysomelidae > Gonioctena > Gonioctena quinquepunctata. Next base: position 18,433 of record JAFIRS010005234.1, read on the forward strand.
GCAAAATGGTTGAATTCGTGATGTGACATCAGTATACCTTTCGTTGTCATGGAACTGAGAAAAACAGATACTCATTTGCAATTTGTTATCAGAGATCAATATTTGTTGTCACCAGAGCTCAAAAATGAATTATTATAATATCAATTTTTTGAATAGTGAGGCAGAATCGCGGTTAATACCGCGAAAATGCAGTGATATATATAAAAAAGAATATGAAAAGTTCATCAAATGGATGGAGGAGCAAGAGGTATCACATATAAATGAACGAGTTGTGCTTGCTTACCTTCAGAAAATGTCGGAGCAGTACAAGGCGTCGTCTATGTGGGCTATCCATTTGAAATTACAATGTTTGTTGAGGATAAACAAAGGAGTCGATATAAAAATATTAATTGTTATATAGTGTTTGAATAAAGTTCTGCATTTGTAAGTAATATTTCATTTGACGTTACAAGGTACTCCCGTCAGATCAATGATCACAAATTTGTCATTTAGACTCTCACGTTTCTCGATTTGTTGATGTTGCCATGGTAACTTAAATTAGTAAAATGGGCACCAATAAAAAAAAAGTGTATTCCTGCAGCCTCTTTTGAGGTTTTGGAATGCACTCTCCCGTACGATATCCCACCTCCATTGTAGTGGTTCTCAGGAGAACCGTGAGTGGTTCTGAAAAGATTTGGAACTGTGGGGTTTGCAGATTTCAGATTGTAGATTGTAGGATGGTCAATGTGGTCTTTCAGCCTCCCGGACCTCGACCATGAGGTATTTCCTACATTACCCTCCATTTACCCAAGACCTGGGATTCCGAGACTCCTTAAGAAGCGTAACAGTTTCCTGGGAACTGGGCTACTGATGTCTGGGGGCTCTTGGAAGGAAGTAGCCACCGAAATTATTTTACCGATAACCTATCTGATGAACGAAATTTTTTCCAGATACATAAGCACAGAATTGAAAAAAACTATTTACACTCCCGCTTCCATCATAATCCCCCTAACGAAGGTCTTAGAAAAAACCGCTAGAAAAGAGTACATCCAAATTCTTGGATGAAACCCCTTCTCGCAGTATCGGCACAGTACACTTTCTGATCTATCTATTTTTTTGAGGTGATACCTCAAAGGACAATGTTTGGTGAGTAGCCCCGTTATCAGTTTCAAGTCTTCCTTGTCCAACTCGAAAAACTGTTTGGCTTTCTTTGGCTTGTCTTTCCCCTGGAACCTCATTCCAGTGGGTTTTAATCTGGCCAATTCCCCAGCGCCGAAACTCTTCCTTGAAAATACCACGAAAGGATGCTGGGTCAGAAAATTGAGTGTTTGCCCCTTCTTCGGCGAGACTGTCCCTTTTTCATTGTCGTGTGACCTGGCAATCACATCAGAGTGACCTGATTTTTTGTAGCCTTGTCTTAGGGAGAGTAATAAGTCCCAAATCAGTCTAGACTCACTGGAAGTGTGGATTCCTGCAGCTCGTTTTTCTTGAGGTTTCAGAATGCTCTCTCCTGTACGGTATCCCACTTCCATTTAGTTGGTCTTCTCAACAGAACCGTGAAGGCTTCTGAAAGGTTTGCGCACTGTAGATTATTGGGGGGTAGATATGGTTCTTCAGCATCTCCGTTCCTCGACCTATATGGTCTTCTGCACATCAACATTCAAGAGATTCCGAGGCTCCTTGCAAAGCGTACATTTTTCTGGGAGCTAAGTTCCTGATGTCTAAGGCGTTGATGGAACCCCTTCGAGGAACTCAAACCTTTCGCAAAGAGCGCATGACAGTCGCAAAGCAGGTGTTCTGTGAAGTTCTCGCATTAACGGTGCAGTTCACTGTCTAATCCATTCATTTCTTGAGGTGATACATCAGAGGAAAATGTATAGTGAGCAGTCCCATCACCAGTTTCAAGTCTTTCTTGTCCAACTCGATAAGGTGTTTAGCTTCCTTCGGCGATGAGCTCAGAAGCCTATACGCTAGCTTATGCCCATGTCCTCTATCATATAAGCACCACAGGAAGAAATACAGATTAGTTGGTTTAATATCTCAATTTCCCAGAATAAAGCAGGCGCTGAATAACTAATCACGGGTCTATTTGAAATCTTTCCAAACCAAAAAAGAACCCAGAAGGGGGACCCCCGGGGGGGGAAGGTCTCACCCTTTCAAAAATTGGGGTGAAATTATTCACGAAAACCCGGAGCAAAGAAAAAAAAGGATTTGGGGCCCCCTTGGAAAAAAACCAAAAAAACCCCAACACTTGCCAAAACCCCGATTTAACTTGTACTCATCCCGTTACCCAGAAAAACGATAAGGAGAAAAAGGGGTGTTGCCTAAATTGTAGGCGACATGATTCTTTGTGGTTTTTCCCCCCCGCAGCGGGTTTTAACCCCCAATTTTTTGAACCCAATGTTTTTCCCTTTTGGTATTTCCCCATTGGCAAAAAAAATATTTATTGCACGTCAATGGGAGACCAAACCCGGGGGGGGTTCCGAGAGAGTCAATATTGTTGCAATTGTCTGACTCCGAGAAGTCCTGACTTGAACCCCATCGAAAATCTATGAAATAATATTTGGAGAGACGTTATAGCCCTACAGCAGTCCGCAGTTACTCCAAATGAGCTGAGGGAGAGATAAGTGGGAATTTGGGAGGTTACGATCATAATCAAATAAGGACTGATATTGGGTATGAGAAGCCGTTGCAAGCTGTTACCACTAGGCCAGTGAATATAGACATCTACCTCAAAATGGTTCAGACGAAGGTGATTTTTTTGTATCAGGTTTGGAAAAGTGCGTACTTAAATAATTTAAATTTTTGCGTTCGCATTGTATGAACGTTATTGTAGGTGTGTGACTTCGAAGTCGAAGTTATCGGGAATGGTTTGTTAATTTTCCATGCATTTCTACCCTCTTCATAAGTACACCGGATTGTTCATATTGATTACTAGTATATGAGCCGGACTGTATTTTTTTTGGCGGCTAGTAAAGATCAGTTTTCATTATTATTTCTACATAGAAATTCACAATAGAAAAAGAAATAGAAACACAAATAAACTTTCTCGACACAACAATAATACACGACAATACTGGTAAAATTTTCACATACCGGTTTATTAAACCAAATGCATCAAATCGTTACACAAACTATTTGTCAAACGCACCCCTTAGTATACAAAAAAAAATATTCAAAATTTAACTGATAGAGCTATAAAGCTTGCTCACCCAAAATTCAGGAAAAAAGTAATATAGAAATAATCAAGAATATTTTGAGAAGAAAATAATTACCCAGGCAATTTTGCAGAAAAAAATAAAAAACGAATACATGCGATCTACAATAAAAATGATAATAAAGAAAAGAAAAACAAAACTACATACCTTCACCATACATAGAAAAACCCATCGAATAAAATTAATAAAACAATGGAAAAACACAATATAACTATATCACACCGACTGCAAAATACGAACAAAACCATTTAATCAAAAATCAAAACCAGAAATACCAAAAACAAACAAACTCATACAGTAAAGGGATACCGAGTAAAGACTGTCAAAGTACTTTTTATACGTCAAACAAAACAATATTTAGAAAGAGTACAAGCCCACAAGTACACAAAAATCGACATCACAGACTTATCCAAACACGAAAAAGAAAATCAACATAAATTTGACACTAACAACGTTGAAATTCTGTCCAAAGAAAGGAATCCAAGAGTAAGAACATTCCTGGAAATGATACATATTAAAAAGGACCCCCACACATTAACAATAAAAATGATATCAAAAACTTAAGCCAGATTTATAATAACCTTTTTTCAACTTTGTTTATAGTAATTATAATAAAAACTGATCTTTACATGCTGCCAAAAAAATACAGTCCGGCTGATATCCTAGAACTCAATATAAACAATCCGGTGTAACTCACGAAGAAGGTAAAAATGCATGAAAGATATAAAACAAACCATTCCCGATATCTTGACTTGAAGTCACACACCTCGATAATCGTAAAAAATGCGAATGAGAAATCCAAAAAAATAATTTGTAAGAATACCCATATATATTAACAGATATTTTTTATTGTGTTAAAGTAAGTTATATTTCGGAAACCATATGTTTTCAAAGAATTATTTTATGCATACTTAATATTGTGTTAAGTTAAATATGTCTAAACAAACTCCATATTTTTTATTTTAGTGTTTCAACCTGATGATGACAAATACCATGTCGAAACGTCGTTAAATGAAATTATATGAATTGACTGAATCAGACCTTCATTCCGAAAAATGTAAGGAAATATATATATATATATATATATATACATATTTATATATATATATATATATATATATATATATATATATAAATATATGTGAAAAGCATCAAATTATAGATAGTGACACCTATAATCAGTGCGGTGAAGCGTAGACCTGTTGTCGTGGAATTTTAATGGCATGAAATTTCGTGCACATTGATAGGTCGCCAACAGATGTCAGCATAAGAGCAAAAAATCCATAACGTAAAAAATTGGGAAAGAAATAATTCAATTAGAGTCGCCAGATGGCTTTGGTTCTTTTCAAATTGTATCAGACATTCATAGAAAGACGGCAAGTACAAAAATGTGAAACACAAATTATAGATAGTGACACCTATAATATGTGCGGTGAAGCTTTAGACCTGTTGTCGTGGTGATTATAGTGCTGTCACTATCTATAATTTGATGCTTTTCACATTTTGTACTCTGCGATAGAATATTAGATCTATGAGATATTTGATACGAATTTGAAAGAGACCACAAGCCGTCCTGATGATTGGGAAACCATGAAACAGGCTGTTGGCGGATGGTGGGCTCTCTTGGATTCGTAACAAATTTCTCTTTCTCTCGTTTCATATATATATATATATATGTATATATATATATATATATATATATATATATATATATACATCAATTTTATACTGAATGTTATTAAACAGATGCATTACACACAAGCTTTGAAAGCTTCCGTGTTTTTTTTCATGTTTATCTTGAATTTCAAATATTTTTTTTTATTCTCCATATTTGGGAAATTTACGAGAATAAACATAATTATATTCTATTTTCCCAATCCTTTCTCTTTTTTTCCTGTCTCTTCCAAAATGCCCTAACTATTCAACTGACGCGAGTAAACATTCAGGAACAGATGTTTTTCATACGAGTTTGCGCCTGTCTGCTGTTTTATATTGCTACACACCCCTGTGAAATAGAAAATTATATGTTAGATAATGCAAAACAAAAATAAATGTGAACTTTTGAGGTGACTAACGATATGATACACAGTTATTTTTCAGTTACCCAGATTTTTTCTTCTTCAAATCAGGTTTTATGTTCATCATGCTATTTTATGGAAGGATTGCAGAAAATACAATGAGCGCTTTTTTTACCCTTCCAAGTTTTTGAGGGAAACAGTCAAAGTGTTAAGAAGGAAGACGCCGAGTTTCTGGCTTCCATTTTCTGCTCCGAGTCGCTGAATGTGTGTTGAATCCGTGTTAGCGCGGTGTGCGCAATCGTCTGCAAGCTTATGTTTAAACTGGTGGGTAAGGTAGAACCAGAAATCTAAAAGGCAATCACCAACCACTTGAGTTATCAGCAGGCGGTGGATTCTACGCAGAGTTGTACCTGCCCCAGCCATTAAATTTTGTTTTATAGGGGTTAAGATAATTATTGAGAAAAATCGGTTGAACTGAGAACTGTTTATTTATATATAATTAATGATAATAATATATATATATATATATATATATAATCATATTATATTATATAATAATGTATGATATACCTAATTAATGTAAAATGTCAAATTTCATACTTTATAAAAAGTTCAGTTTCTCGATTAAACGTATTTATAAACAAAATTACTCACGAAGATCAGTTTCACTTTCATTGTCGTCATCCAAATTGATAATGAACTTTTCTTGGGGAATTTTTTCTGTATCCATATATGACTTTTCCACCTTTTTAATATGGAAAACACACTTGGCCCAGCTGCGATCAGGGATGATTGCAGTTTCTGTTTGAATAAGAGCTACCACAGTTGAACTTGAGGTTGGAGAAGTATTATTTCTTCGAACTGCTGACTTAAGCTGATGCCATATATGTTCAATTGGGTCAAACCTTCAGTGATAAGGAGGACAAACGGTGCTCAGTTTGTCCCAAGCTTTCAGCCAGTGAATCACAAAAATATTTCATTTTCATCGAATAACTGCGTATATTCTTGTATAGTGGCTTTGGTGTCATTTGAACATGGTACTTTATCTAGTCTTCGACTGTGGTAGCCTAGCATTATCCATGACGATAATACTGTTGGGTGGAATATTTGGTATGAGTTTATTTTGGAACCAGTCTTCAAATAATTCGGCAGTAGTAACATCATGATAATCGACTAAAGAGTCCTTAATATTCTTTGCCGATAAAGACAACGCCATTTGGTATAAAACCATTTTCGGTTCCTGCGTGAATTATCGTAATGCGTTTTCCTTTATTAGACGGTGCATTAGTTTGGCACAAGTCAGATGAGTCTATAGTTTTCCCAATATCAAATGCAGAAGCATAAAAAAGTCTTACGGCGAAATCGTGTGAGCAGCAGTGGCGGAGATAACTAATTTTATTTAGATATTTTAATATTTCAAAAATACTCATAAATAATGAAAAATGAAAAAAAATTAAAGACAAGCTTTTATTTATACAAATACATTAAGAACGAAAAATAATTTCTTTCATTGTTTGATGTAGGTTATTATTATATCCTAAAACGTATTTCGATCGGCACACACCAAGACCATAGACGCTACTGGTTTTTAATCTTTCAGAGCTATTGAAACACAAATATAACGCGTGATTTATGACTTCCCTTCGTAGAGACACAGCTGCCAGCATTATATCCAACTTGATTGGTCCAGACGAATCGGTTGTATAAACTGACAGCCTTCACTCTCGTCCACGTGGACTATCGGCTCTTTTGATTTACCGTCTGCCGACGGGAAAATGTTTACGAGTAGTACAGATTATTTTTCGTTCAGTTTCTTCGCATATACGCTCGTGTTAGCGAAGTGAGTTTTTATTCGCTCCCTATAGAAACAGCTTCTGCAATTGATATTGGATGGACTATACCCAACTTTTGTTTTTAATATCGTGTGTATCGAACCAATTTTCATCCAAAACACTACTGTTCTACCATATTCTCTAAATTCGTTTATTGCCAATAAATATTCAAATCTCCATTTCTTAAAGCGCACAGATTACACTATGATTTTTCTGGTACTAGTGATTCTTCTGAATTTAAATCCTTTTTATTAAAGAGACTTCCTTGAAGTCTCTTTTCAACACTGGATACCAGTTCCATTCTTTTTAAGCCGTTGCATTAAAATATCTAATGTAGGCACAATTTGCTCTTCATACAAGGCATATATTGTTCATCGAATTATATTTACATCACATCCATCTAGTTTCCTTGAACCGCCAGAGTGTTTTGATTTCTTTCTTTTTGAAATAGGGTTACTTACTATTTCAAACACTGTGGAATACGGTGTTTTTGTTAAAGAAGCACTTTCTTGCACCGTGGACATTCCACGTTCCAGAAGGGAAGTATAAATATTCAATGTAATTTGTTTTCCATGAGGGTGTAACATTTGTCGACTAGTGGTACTACGACCACCATCTGAAGTACTAGCACAAAAATCGAATAGACACTTCAAAATAGACACAACTGACACAACGGAATATTAGGTAGGTAATGACTTAATGTTGTTTAATTTTTCCCCTATTATTTCTGAAATTGGAGAGCGGTCAGTTCTCAAAACAGTCATGTTTTCCAAATCTGGTAGGTTATTTATTTTGTAACCGTTAATTGACCATTATCGCTATAATCTCGTTAATAGCCCATTAGTACTGAAAGACTGGTGGCCAGGTAAGAAAATTTTATTATTCACACCCATTTAAACATATCGTTACCAAGGGTTCTAAATTAACCTAACGAGATTTTTCATAATCAAATAAATTTAAATACAAAACTGTCATCAAAAGCCAAAAATAATGGAGAACCCACTATTATTAAAATGCCAAACTATTTCATGAGATATTTCAATCCGGACCTGAAAATCTTTCAAGGGACACTCACTTTTATTGCTTATCTATATTTCGAACAATAGGTGATAATGAAGGTCGTCGGCTAATATTGATTGACGACCTTTTTAGATTTCTAGTTCGACTACAAATTTCGGAGTCGAGATCAATACGTGTGTTAATTATTCATCTTGCTTAATTGTGACTATTGAGAATATATCAGTAGGATTTAAAATTGTAAGTGCTCAAAAACGAAAATAGGAGTGGATTTTCATATGGAAAAATTAAAGCCAAGAAGTAAAAAAAAAACAGTTTTTTATTTTTTTTATATTCCCGACCTGCTAGGCTGGAGAACTTTTCGGAATATTAATCTACACATTTTTCCGAACCTATCAACATAGAAACAATTTGGTCCAAATAATTTTGAACTTTTACTGGAAAATTGACTACATTGATTAGCCTACACTGCTCGAGGTGGAAAGATATTAGCACTTTGTCAAAAATACATTCGTTATTGTGAATTTTATTAATATGCGTTGATTTTGTAGCGAAGTTTATATTATCGGCCATCCTTCGATTCTCATTTGCTTCTCTGACATGGATTGAAAATAGTTTGCATTGCAGAAATCAACACCAAAATAAACAATACGATACTGTAAATAACCCGCCACCGAGGTCAAGAAGCAAGTTGCGATTCCCACTGATCAAGTGTGATAATGTCCACCCAGTCATTCCGTTCGAAGATTTCATCGTATATGGCAATGTTTTCCATAAGTTGGCTGTGGTTCATAGTGTCAATCATCAACGTTTCATATGGGCAATATGAGATACCGACCGTTACCTTGGAAGCTTTTCAACCTCAGGGATTTCGAGCTTCTATCAAAGGTAGGAATTGATGTTCAGATGCTGTTTATTTTACACTGTAATCGCTTACTCTCTTGCTCATTTTGATGATCTCATAATACACAAAATCATACTGCACTCTTACAGAGTACCGCATAAATTTATTTTCAACTAGCTGTTTTTCTTTTTGTTGTTCCATCTATCTGTAGCTTTGCCCGCGTGGATTTCGGGAAGTTTATACTTTTTTAGACACTTTTTGATTCGATGATGGAAATATGCGGGAGGAAATTTCTCGTTTTTCAACGTAAGTTAATCGAAAATAATTCATATTGGTGCAAATGGAATTTTGAGAGAATTTCTTTCCTACTGACTTTTCGGCGTCTCCCATAAACCAGCTAGTATATTATTTTCCGGTGATTTACTTTCAATGTCCTTATTGAGACAAACCTAGAGATACTTCTAGATTTGAATATACCCTTCAAACATTTTTTTTCCAACCAACTTTCAGATATTTCTGCATCCGCACCATAGACAAATTAAAAATAAAGAGACTGTTTGAAACATTGGCGATCTTGACTACCAAGTTTTTGGTACGGCCAGTCGCGCATGGAGGCGCTGCCCGCAATCGACAGACGACTGATGTCATGATAATTTCGTTATTTGTCAGAAAATAGAAGTTTATTGTTTGCACATCTATTTTTTATTATGACAAACCACGCCATGAGCCATAATATCAGAATAATTATTCTACTGTTATTATCATCGAAAAGTTAATGATATAAATTATACTATGGACTTTAATTAGGAACCCAACGTCGAAAATAAGATGTTTTGTTATTCGATTTGACGCTGAAATTCCTGGAAATATTCTTTTACAAGGTAAAATATAAGCTGCTTTTCACAAACTGATGCTTATTATTTTCATACATCAGTTTCCATTACCTATCACCATTTGAGGAAGTACGAAGATTATCATCAAACTGTTACACCTATTTTAAATTTTATTGTTATAATATTTTTAATTTTATTGTTTTTTAGATTGTTGTATCTTGTCCTAGATACAATATAATGTGTTTTTTATAGTATTCAACTTATTATTCTTGTTTTATAAGAACTTTAATTTTGTTCTTGATATCATGAAACAAAGATTTATTTTGAAACTTCATTTCAACCACGAACGAACTTACTGTATATATTTTATTAGTGATCGATTTGCCAGGAATACAGGAATGGCAAATCGATCACTTATAAAATATATACCATATCAACCATATGAAAGTAACACATTTAAAAAACCCGCCTTACCTCAATCGGTAACTGAAGATTAATCTGTTTTACCAACTGTACTAATTTAGTTCGGCCAGTTGTGAGATATGTCGTCACTGTCCAAACGTGGTGCCAACTTCCACTGCAGGTTTGACAACTGTCTTTATTTTTTAGTTTCTCTATGATCCGCACCTATTACCGACATTTCTGCTTCCGCAATATTATCATTCATCAGGTATGCAACTTTGCGTACGATTTTGGGTAATACGTTCATCGCATCAAATTTTGGGCACCCCGCAGTGATGCCAGATTCATCAGCACCTTAAATTTGATATATATTTATTATTTCAGCACTTGTTGGAGTTATTAATAGTGTATAGGATTCATCATGTCGAATGTTGTTGAACTTTTTTTATCAAAACTGTAGAGGGCCTAGTGGCAAGACAATAGATTTCAAAAACAACTTGCTTTCAGAAACACAGTGCGGCTTCTTATAGACCCCCTTGATAACTTCTGAACGATTCAACGTAGAACCATTTTGAATGATATCACCGATACTACTTTTTGAAATTAAAAACATTGTGATTGCTCGATAAGTGGCGCGGAGGGATTGAAAAAATAACTCAATTCTTTTTTCAATCATGTAGTTTTTTTTAAACTCGTCAATACGTTTTTTTCAAATATGCATGGGAATGTGAAGTATAATATATTTGTTGTATATTAGTAATAATCATTACACTGTTAACATTCATTAAATTAAATGTTCAAAATAGAAGTTGAAAATATCGAATTATCTTCTCAAGGATGTGCCACTTTCCCACATGCTATTTGAAATTTCTAAGTTGATGTGCCCACCTCGCCTTTTATCGAGCAATCACGATGTCTTCTATTTCAAAGAGCAGTATCGGTGATATCATTCAAAATAGTTTTGGTCCCGTTGTTCTATATCGAACTGTTCAAAATATTAGGGTGGGAGGGACTATGAAAAGCCGCACTCGCAATTGTGATTCCGTAGAACTATAGTTGAAAAAAATTAATGACCTTTTCAACAAGGTGCAACTCGACCTCTATGCCTTTCGAAACTTTCAAGTTGCTGTGCCCCCAGCGTCCTCTGTCTAGTAATTGTAAATTATCTTCTCTCAAAAAGTAGGACCGGTAATACCATTCAATATATTTATTTTCTCATTGTTTCACATCGAACCGTTCAAAGTTATCGAGGTAAGGGTACCATATAGATCCGCACTCATACTTGACATTTCAAATGCATTTGTAAAAAAACGTTTGAACGAAATTCGAGAAGATAATATGGTTGAAAAGAGAATTGAATTATATGTTCAACGAGGTGCCACTTCTCCATGTTATTAAAAATTTTTTTTGAGAGCAATCAAAATGTCTTTAATTTCAAAACTAGTATCGGTGATATCATTCAAAAGTTAACAGGGGAGTGGGGGCTAAAAAAAGCGGCACTGTACAAGAAACATGGCTGACAAGGGATATAAACGATGGAAACTATAGAGTCTACAGAAAGGATAGAAATACTAATTCAACAAAAGGGAAGGAGGAGGTCTTATTGCAGTAAGAAATAAGTGTAACTCTTCCCTAATAGTAAAACAAACTACCTTAGAAACTATCTTCGTAAAGGCGAACATTGCAAGAAATAATCCTAAACTCAACCTATATTCACCCAGGATCTAAATCACAAGTGTATAAAGAGTATAATGATGCATGTGATAGTTTGACAATTGATAGTAACACTTTTCTCATACTTGTAGGAGGATTATATTATTACAGAAATAAATAGAAACCCAATCAAATTCGACAATCGCAATGGAATCATCAGTACTATGTCTCCTTTGATGAACTCACACAATCTGAAATCACACAACCATGTGTTGAATGAGAATAATACAGTGTGAACCATTCAAAATGGAATCACCCCTGTAGAATACGCATTTTTCAGTCAATCTCAAAAATAAATTGTTTTTAATATTAAACATCAAAAACTGTATCTTGACACAAATTTTCATAATTTTAGCTTCATTTCCAAGGCACTCTATGGTTTTTTTTCTTTGTCAAAAACGGCAAAAGTTCATTAGGCAATTTTTGTTTTCAAATTTGACTACACCACTGGATTTGTAGTCGTTATACATGGAAACCATCAAAATTTCATAAAAAAAATTTTGGTTAACAACGAAGTTACAACAACTTCAATTTTGGAATCAAAGTATTTGATTATAATTTTTATTCAGATTATAGACATATTTAAAATCTGGCAACACTGCCGATACAAAGTAGAACACCAGTGAATTTTTACAGCGAAAATCCGAAGTCAATAGCTTATTCCGTTCTACAGTTATAACTCCTGAAAGTATGGTAATGTGAGCGATTGGTGTCGTTCTAAATCATAGGCTACTATTGATTTAGTACAATACCTATGCCTAATGTATCAGTTCAGCTTTCCTCAAATTATTGATACCTTCTCTAGAAGCTTGTTTTGATTGAGTTTTGCAGAATTTAAAAGGAACATTTTTTGTCCTGCTTTCTGTTTTATTATTCAATAAATAATTTTGGTACTTTAAAACTTCATTCGGTTCATTTCGTTTGTATCGGCTATGGAAGACTGCATAAGTTAAAAATGAATTTTGAATTCTTTGTTATTTTCGAATACCCTTATTACCTAAACTTAAAAAAATTATTTTAAGGGAATATCATTTACAAATCGAGTGGCGTAGTCAGATTTTTATTACAAAATCGCTTCCACCACAAATCGCTCACATTACCATACTTTCAGGAGTTTTAACTGTAGAACGGAATGAGCTATTGACATCGGATTTTCGCTGTACAAATTCACTGGTGTTCTACTTTGTATCGGCAGTGTTGCCAGATTTTAAATATGTCTATAATCTGAATAAAAATTATAATCAAATACTTTGTTTCCAAAATTAAAATTGTTTTAACTTCGTTGTTAACGAATATTTTTTCATGAAATTCTCATGGTTTTCATTTATAATGACTACGAATCCAGTGGTGTAGTCAAATTTGAAAACAAAAATTGCCTAATAAACTTTTGCCGTTTTTGACTAAGAAAAAAAACCATAGAGTGCCTTGGAAATGAAACTAAAGTTATGAAAATTTGTGTCAAGATACAGTTTTTGATACTTGATATTGAAAAAAAAATTTTTGAGAATGATTGAAAAATGCGTATTCTGCAGGGGTGGTTCCATTTTAAATGGGCCACACTGTAGAACATTGGCCTTGGTTATAAGTAATCTTGAATTAATTGTACAGAAAGACTTATCACCGTTGGTAAGAAAACATGCAAAACATCATCCCGCACTTCTAGTGGAATTCAAAATGAAAAAAATAATAATAATTAGCAATCTGCGAATAACCTGAGAAATAAGTACAATTTCAAGAAGGCGCACTTTGAGCAACTTCATGAGCTACTTAGAGAGTACGACTGGCCGGCGCTCAATCTATTTCATGATGTCATTGACTGTATAAAATACTTTCATGGAGTTTGTCACAATATTCTGGATATATCAGTACCGAAGTTCCCTGAAAACCCAAAGCATAATAAAACCTACCCACCTTGGTTCACAACGGAAATCAAAGCTGATATGAAAATTAAGCATATACAGAGAGAGGAAAATATTATCAGCTTCACCATGGTGATTTCAAAGAAATAAGAGCCCATTAAAGATTAAAATCAAATGCCCCTACAAATTATATTGAAAATATTCAAATTAACGTTAAAAATAATAGTACACTTTTCTGAAACTCCATGAAGAATAGACAGCATAGAAATAACAACGGAAATAATTTCATAATCAATGAAAATAATAGATAGCAACATTATTTCGGGATAAATTGCTCTGTATATGAGAACATTTTCACGTACAATTTGAATAAAATCGATGGAATAACTAGTCAATGGCATACTGATATTTCTCAAAATTTACATCTCCTATTGCGATCTAGAGCAAGCATTTCGAAAATTGAAGCCAAAACGGACTTCTTGGCCTGATAATATCCCATGTTATATTTTTAAAGCATGCAAAATTTGTTGGCATACCCACTCTTGATTATATATAACAACTCATTTGAAAATAGTATATTCCATAGACAAATTGAAAATAAAGAGACTGTTTGAAACATTGGCGATCTTGACCACCAAGTTTTTGGTACGGCCAGTCGCGCATGGAGGCGCTGCCCGCAATCAACAGACGACTGACATAATAATTTTCCAATTTCGACATTTGTCAGAAAATGACAAACCACGTAATAATTTCAGAATAATTCTACTGTTAATTGTCATCGAAGAATTAATTATAGAAATTATACTATGGACTTGAATTATGAACCCAACGTCGAAAATGGAATGTTTTGTTATTAGAGTTGACGCTGAAATTCCTCGAAATATTCTTTCACAAGGTAAAATATAAGCTGCTTTTCACAAATTGATACTTATTTCCATCCATCAGTTGCAGAAAGTTTTTCACTAACTGATACTTATTTCCGTCCATCAGTTTCCATTTCCTATCACCATTTGAGGAAGTACGGAGATTATCATCAAACTGGAGTATTTGTTAAGTATACCTACTCGTTCTCCTTTGTCCTAATAAATGAACAAAATTATTGAAGGTTTGTTGTAAATGTAATTTGTTTTTATTTTGGTTGATTTGATGAAGACTGAAGAATATTTTTAATTTTGTTGTTTTTTGGAGTTTTATTATTGTTTTGTCTGTAGTTGTACCTTGTCCTAGATACAATAAAATGTGTTTTAATAGTGTTCAACTTATTATTCTTGTTTTATAAGATCTTTAATTTTGTTCTTGATATCATGAAATAAAGATTCACTTCGAAACTTTATTTTAACCACGAACGAACTAACAGATTCTACTAATAGATTACTGTATATATTTTATTAGTGATCCATTTGCCGTTCCTGTATTTCATATGATACAACCATTCATATGGAATACAAGAATGGCAAATCGATCACTTATAAAATATATACCATATCAATCATATAAAAGTAACACATTTGAAAAACCCGCCTTATCTCAATCAGTTTTACCAACTGTACTTAGTTCGGCCAGTTGCGAGATATGTCGCCACTGTCTAAACGTGGTGCCAACTTCCACTGCAGGTTTGACAACTCTCTTTATTCTTAGTTTCTCTATGGTATATTCCCAAATCAATTCAAACAAACTCGTATAACTCCGATATTAAAAAAAGGCGAAAGAAATTAGATAAATAAATATCGTCCAATTGCTGTACGGAATTTTATCGTTTTTTTTCAATTTATCATTTATGAGAAAATATATAATTTCATTAAATCATATATTGCAGTTGAGCATCATGGATTCACCAGGAAGAAATCTCTAGAGACCAATTTACTAACGTTCAGCACTAAAATATCTGAAAGCATTCATACTAAAACACAAGTAGATTGCATTTACACGGACTTAACCGAATCATTCGACAAAGTCAATCATGACATACCTATTGCTAGCTGAACTAAAATTATATGGATTAAGCAATAACTTATTACAATTTTTTTAAGGAAAGAACTCAACATGTTTTCTACGAAGGTGAAGAGTCTGAATCATTTTTGGCAGGCTCAGGTGTACCACAGGGTTCGAACTTGGAGTCATTACTTTTTGACACAACCAATTCGGCTCCAGTGGATAGTTTCTCTTCATTATGGAACAGAAAACATTGTTACTTAAAACCTTCAAAGAACCCAGCACAAAAACATATGGTAAATGGGCTCTCGGTCGAATTTTATTAGGTTATAGTTGGATGGGACATTAAAAAACAGTATTAGTTTAAATGATTTTGTCGTATTGGGGTAGGATTGATAAAGAAAAAAACTGTTTTTTAGACAAAGTCAGGATGAAAATGTATTGATCGGAACTCATAAACAACTTCAATTATAATCTTATTGATGATAGTACATTAGGGTGTACACGGGGCATAGTAAAAAAAATAGTTTTTCCGGATTTTTTTTTCCAGCACTATTTTAAAACCAACAAGTAATATTTTGTTAAGATATCATAGTTTCAGTCTATTGTAGGCAGGAAAACGTGTTTTGTTTCTTGATGACTCTCTTGTTAGAAATATATATTTTTAATTTTCGATATTTCCTATATTAAAACACTTGACAATCGTTTTTATTACAAAAAAGGAATTATTTGAATAAAAGACAGGGTAACATTCTGACGAACTCAATTGTTCAATATTACCTTTCATTTAGATAAAGGGTGCGTTAGCTTTTTTTTTAGGTTATTTACAATGTTTTTATGGAATATTCAGAAAACTGTTCTGTTAATTTTGACCATTTTTTACTCACAGTATTTTGAAAATTTGACTATCATATACGATATCTTATCAATTTGTATGTTGCGTTTCTAAGATATGCATTTTTGAAGTTTACCGTATTACGATATAGGTAACCTATCGAGTTAACAAAATTTTATGGAACCTTTCGACACATTCAATTCTATCATAAAACTTTTCGAAATCAATTATGTGATACTATAAACAACACAAACCACACTCAACAACAATTTGGAACTCAACAGTATAGACTAAAAAAAAAATCAATTATAAATAACGACTTCTACATAAAAGCCAATTAATATTATGGAAATATAATATAACAAATCGAAATGAACCTATGAAGCTATCGTATAGCGAAACACGCTCGGCTTTAGTAAAATTTAAGTGTATTGTAAGTGAACTCTAAATCGAAATTGAAACTAATTGTTAAAACAACATAAACAACAATTTACATAATTGAACTCTCAGAAAACAAACAATGAACAAAACCTAAATTCAAATAATATTAATGATATTGTTATTTATTGGTCTATTTGCGCAATCTAAAACATTGTTTAATAGTTCATGGCTAAGGTACTTTATTGTTTCTTGATGACGAACATATCCTAGGTACCAAAGTACGCTGCAAATATGGGAACAGCATCCCACTGTTCTCGCTCCACTCTTCCAGGTACAGTAGTAGCCTAGAATACGTTCATTTGCAGGTGCATCAGGATTAATACTAAAGGATATCCACAGTTGATACTTTATAGCATTCCTAACTCTGACGCTATGCGGCAGCGTAATAGTCCAGGTACAGGATTATGCATATCAATTTCAAATAGAAACAATAAAGTACCCTAGTCATAAACTATTGAGAAATGTTTTAGATTGCGCAAATAGACCAATCAATAACAATATTAATAATTTCATATGAATTTGGGTTTTGGTTATTGTTTGTTTTTGAGAGTTCCATTATGTAAATTATTGATTATGTTGGTTATAACTAATTAGTTTCAATTTAGATTTGTTATATTATATTTTCCATAATAATAATTGACTTTTTATATTAAAAGTCGTTATTTATAATTATTTATTTTTTTAATTCTATACTGTTGAATTCCAAATTGTTGTTGAGTGTGGTTTGTGTGGTTTATAGTATCAAATAATTGATTTCCAAAAGTTTTATAATAGAATTGAATGTGTCGAAAGGTTCCATAAAATTTCGTTAAATCGATAGGTTACCTCATAAATCGTAATACCATAAACTTAAAAAATGCAGATCTTAGAAACGCAACGTACGAAGTTGATAAATCGTTAGGTTAACCCATATATCGTAATACCATAAACTTCAAAAATGCATATCTTGGAAACGTAACGTACAAGTTGATAAAACTATCGTACATGATAGTGTCAACATTTCAAAATATTGTGAGTGAATATGGTCCAAATTAACGGAACAGTTTTCTAGATATTCAATAAAAACATTGAATGACCTAAAAAAATAATGTAACGCACCTTTATCTAAATTAAAGGTAATATTGTACAATTGAGTTCGTCAGAATGTTACCCTATGTTTTATTCAATGGACAGTAGCAATTAATTCAATTTTTTGTACTCAAAAACGATCTGTCAAGTGTTTTCAGTATAGGGGTATACTCGAAAATGAAATAAAAAAAATTCCAACAGAGAGAGTCATCGAGAAACAGAACACTTTTTTTGCCCACAATAGACTGAAACTATGATATCTCAACAAAATATAAATTGTTGGTTTTGAAATAGTGCTGAAAAAAAACGGAAAAACGATGTTTTTGACTTTGCCACATATACACACATATGCCACATATACTATCATCAATAAGATTATAATCGAACATGTTAATGAGTTCCGATCAATACATTTTCATCCTTACTTTGTCTTATTTCGACTAAAAAACGTTTTTTTCTGTCAATCCTACCAATAGACGTTTTTACAAACTTTGGCTGCTTAATCTCAGAAACTAAACATACAAAATCATTTGAATTCACTCTTTTTTCTAATGACCCATCCTACTATAACATAATAAAATTTCAGCCAATTCGACCAAGAGCCAATTTCCCATATGTTTTCGTGCGGGGTTCTTTATATGAAAAATTGAGATCATTATCATACCATATTCATTATTATCAGTTGTCAAATTATCCCCATCGAACGATATTACTATTAGTATTCGATTCCAGTTTTCTGATGAAAATCTTCACCAAACTTGTTATCAAATTACATTTCAGCCGATCCTGATATCAATCTATTTGCCTTCCATGGTAAAGTGAATAAGGAAATCAACCTGATAGAACCTGGCGATTTCACTGAGGATTTGAAAGTTCCAGTCGGGGAATACTTCACGTTCTTCAACCCCAACTTGAAACTGAAAGTGGGGGATGTCATACATTATTGGGTCTTCGTTCAATATAAAAAGTTGGGATACAGGAAGGATGCACAGAAATGGACAGTGAAGGGTAAGCAATGAATATCATACTAGATAGACTCAATGGGCATTTGGACAGGTTTTGCAATAATATTGAAGATTCAACATTGCAGCGCCATGCAGTAATGAGTAATAGAGTTCACTCGGCTTCTACACGTATGTGCCTCGTTTCTGAAATATTTTGATTTGCACATGAAGATTACCGCCTAGAAAGTTCAGCAACAAACTCAGAAACTGAAAAAATGTTTAATGTTTTTCATAACTCGAAATTGAAAGAATAGTAATTTACTTAACAAGTCCGGAAAAAAGGGTTTTTTTGGACGTAGGCGAGTCCTGGAAGTCTGTGAGTCCAAAAAAACTATTTTCGTTGCGTACAACGTTACAACCGTGTAGAATAACAAATCAATGAGACGACATATTTCTTTATTATAAATTTCAATTCTTATTTGAATTAAACAGAGCAGAACAGAAAATACTACATATTAACAGAAACATTCTAACTCTTATTTATATTAATATTTATATTAAAATTCGAGCAATTGCTAATATTGAAGGGATTCAATTTGTTTGAAATGCTTGGTATATTTAAATTCCTTCTG
Organism: Gonioctena quinquepunctata; assembly: GCA_018342105.1. Lineage (NCBI taxonomy): Eukaryota > Metazoa > Arthropoda > Insecta > Coleoptera > Chrysomelidae > Gonioctena > Gonioctena quinquepunctata. Next base: position 38,000 of record JAFIRS010005234.1, read on the forward strand.
TTGAAGCCAGAACAAGAAGGCAAAGTTTCACATTGATTGTTTTCATCTGATGAATTTTGAATGGTCTTGGCAATTTTAATTTTGTTTGTAAGTGAATTATCTATATATCCTTCAGCCACATTGGTAGACTTCCAGCCACCGTGTCTCTTTAAATTTGTGATGTTTCCACCATTGTCAGCAAATAACGTCGCCGAAGTTCGACGAGTGCTATGGCCTGAGTAATTTTTAGGATTGGGTTAATGTAAAAAATCTGAGATTTTTATTCCGAGACTCCCAAAACTGTGGATACCAACAGGCTGAATAGAACATTTTCCTTTTTTGTAATTCACGAATAATCTGTTATGTGGATGGCCGTAAAGATAAATATTGCCTATATAACAGCAGGTTTTCTTGCCCAATTACAGCAAAAGTTCTCTCAATATGTGTTTTGGAATCCGGTATATTCACAAGCAACATGTCTTCCTTGTCGTTTATTAGATCAATTGACATTTTTGTTAGTTCTTCTCGTCTTCACGCACCGGCTAACCCAATAATTGTTGCTACCTGAAAATTGAGTTGATACTTTTATATCCTACAATCGTAATATTTTGTTAAAATTACCTTTAGCATTAGATATATTTCATTATCCGCTTTCCAAAATGAATTTGTTGATCTGCTCATTGCTGAAGACTTCTGATTCCTTGGCTTTGTAACCAATATTCTTACATTTTTCTTCACTAAAATGATACTTTTCAACATAGAGTACATGCTCCACAGAGTAGAGGATTTGACATTTTCAGATTTTTGCGCCAAATAAGCCAAAATTACATCCTCTGTAATAGTTTTGCATTGCTTCATATCCATCCATTCCGTGACAAATCATAAACGTTTCGTACCTGGATTTTGATTTTTCAGGCAATAATTGTAATGTAGCAGCAGCTGCTATATTGGAAATTTCTCAAGGCACATTTTCAAAGTCACGATCGCTGCTGCTTTCCATATTTTATTGCGAATTGCGATCAAAAAACATGCAAACTTTTGACAACTAATTTCATATGAACTGTCAGCCGTTATTTCGTTGCTATGGTAATGATCAACTGCATTTATCAAAACCATACCTACCAAGATTTTCATATTTACAATTGCAACACCCCTTACTTTTGAACCCCAGATTTTAAATTATATGATTCAAATTTAACAAGGTGAAATCACTTTGCCGATAGGCTGCTCAGATGGATACGGTTAGGCCGTGAGTAAGGTTCAATTAATGACTTTTCCTAGTTAATCAAATTTGGCCACTGAAAAAATTATACATTAATTAACTTGACTAGTTCAAGAGTTGGGCGCCAGACTTGCTAAAGACAAAAGTCAAAGATAAATAAAATTAAATAAATGTTACCTAGCTTGTATGGGAAGGCAAACAAATATGCAATAAATCAACTTAACAAATTTATTCCAGTTGGAATTAAAATTATTGAACAAGATATATAAAAAAATTAACAGATACTGGAAGAGTATTGAACTTCTCTTAAAAGAATGGAAAAATTACATAAAAAAACCAGTATTTTTGACTCTGATCAAAATTCGAACATTTACACCTATGATTCCTCCAGTTGTTGGTGCCACGAATATACCTTCGGAGATCTTGGGCGAGATAGATGAAGGCTAGTTTCTTGAAGCTGGTCTCAGCGGTTCTAGGAGGAACTTGGTTTCAGCGGTTACGATGAAGATGGTCTTGGGTGGTTCGATAGTTGATTTCAGACCCCCTTATCGGCGTGAATTTAGTTGATCTTCACGGACCAGTGCTGATATTGATGTGCTGTAAGACCTCCCAGGCTACTAGTCCTTCCGTCTCCGTAGATGGGTTCCCTCCGTGGTATATATCATGCGAAGAAGATGATAGGAATCAAAATATGTACAAAAAGGGGAGAACGAAGGATATCCTTTGAACCTCAAGTTTTATGTTTCAAATTTTGATCGAGAGTCAAAAGATAGATGCAAATGATAGCATACAATGAAAATCTCAGTCTATATAAAAGACTGGAAAGTTACAGTGAAAGAACAAAGATAATAAATAGCAATCCAATCTGCTATTCTGGAGTTAAATTTATAAGTTAATTTTAATAATTTAAAAAATATAAAAAATGAACAAAATTCAAAACCAAACGAAACAAACCTCACCCAAAACGTTATGTTCAAATTCAGTTAAGTTTTGAAACAAGTAAGTTTTGATAAGGTGATTTTATGTACCAGAAGGGTAAAAAAATTTAATAAGGAAAGGTATTCCAAAAGAAATATAAAAATTTCCTTGAAATTTTACCAGAGAAAAGATATAGTATTTTAAAGCAAAATACTATAAAATTGCCAGGGAAAAAATCTACTATTTTAAAGCAAAATATTTAAAGGTTGCCAGTACAAAAATATACTATTTCAAAGCAAATGCCAAAGGGAAAATATAGCGTTATAACCAAAATACTCTAGTAAGCTACAAAAAAAATATAGGGTTTCTGAACCAAGATAATAATTAGAGTAAAAGTATACTCTTCAGCCAAGATGAGAAGAGAGAGACACACGTCTTTCAGTGAGCACGACTCTCTTAGATAAAGATAAAGTGAAATAATTCGTTTTATTGAAGAATTTCCAAAGATAAACTGAAGAGGGAGACCACACGTCTTTCAGTGGGCGCAACTCTCTTAGAAAAAGATAATTTTGAAATAAGGCGGCAATTCCCTTTTCAAATCGATAAACAGGTAATTCTCAAAAAATTTTGTGAATCTCTTTGCTCTTGGCGACAAGGTAGTAACTGAAGTGAATTGACTCTGCAACGATCAAAAATCAAATAAGCTACACTGGGAATTGAATGGAGTAATAGATATAAGAAATTTATTGAACGGAAATCAACTTTACGCTTGAGGCATATATTGAATCGAATCGAGTGTTCTGAGACTGTTAGGCCAAAGGTACAACTCTCTCCATAAGCAATTCTTTCTCAAGAGAAAAGAAAATTACTGTCATAAACATATAGTTATGGAATAAAGAAAATTGCTTACCAGAGAGCCGTCCTATTAGTCACTCCAAACAATCAAATACGCCCTTCGCTTCAATCAGAATCCTTGGAACAATCCACTGGTAGTATGAGGGGAGTAAGCTCTAGTCCATTCGAGATTACCAATTACTTGGTACCTAAAAAATGCAAAAGCGTAGAACTGATTTCCAATGAAAAAAATCAGTTCCCAATATTCGGAACAGATGTTACGTTAGCCACAATATGTAGTATGAATGATTTGTCAAAATGGCCGAAATATCTATATTTAACCTTCAAAAATTACCATGCGGTATATCCAAGAATTCTAATATTACAAGCTAAGGAAAAAGAAGAAAATGCTAATCAGCTACAACATTAATTGAAAGATAAAGGAATAATATTACTCAATTAAACTCCAGCAGTGAAACTCATTTAACATATAGATCGTACAAATCAAAGCCAACTCACCCAGTACACCTGCCTATCTCGACGTTCCATTCAAGAAAGAGAACGATTATCCTTTCGGTTCGACGAAATCACAGTTCACCTGTTTTTCATTCTCGGTTTCTTTCCTATTTAAAAAAACTTGGAAAAAACCAAACGCTCGATAAACCTGATCGACACGAAAATGAAATGTCACGGTCACACTGTCAAAATACCATTTTATAGGGACAATAATGAACGCACATTCTTCACGACCTGAGCGCAGTGACTACTGACCCGTACTACCGTAAAGATAACCGGAAAAGTTATGAGAAATTGGTTATGTGTAAGGACGTAACGAAAAATTCGTTACACAATGACAACAACGACGTGATTCTTCCCGGCCTAGTCCGGGAAGTACGTACTTCCCGGACTAGGCCGGAAAATGCAACTTTCTCGAAGAAAAAGCGTCCGGAAAGTGGGTACATCCCGGACGGTTGCCGAAAAACTATTTTTTCATCGCATTCAAAAACGTACCGCCAGCGCCTCTGATGGACGTACGCATCGCTACTTCACCCAGTTCAAACTTTTATCGCTAGTTGCTTCGAACTGTTAACTATAATTTCATTTGTCTCCGTTTATATGTTGTACTCATATTTTTATTGTCATAGTATTCTCAATTGTTACTGAAACATCATATTAAAAGTGAGGTTGAATTTATGTTTGGGTTGTAAGGAATAGTATGGGTAAACAATTCTTCTTTGTCAAAAACTGAAGATTTCTTAGTTGACAATATGTTTTCCATGTCAGATCATTTATCAGTCTCCTGCCTTCTTAACCTCAACGTGATGATCCCCACAAATGAGAACTATCCGCAATATCCTAAATAAAAAATCCTCAGACTTTCTGAAAATGATATATTACCTAGGATTAGTCGAGTAGGCAACTCTTTTATGGAAGATTCTCAAAATATCTTAATAACAACTATACATGAAGCATGTGACACTCTAGCTCTCTCAAAAATCTCAAGCTTTCCCGGTCGCTACACTTTCAAAAGCAAACTGTGGTTTGATCATGAATGTATTGCACTCAAACATCGGGTAAGTCATGAATTCAAAATGTGCAAATCTAATAACTTTCTACTCAAATCTGAATATCTAGACTTAAAAAAGACTTATAGGAAATGAATAATTCACAAGAAGAATGATTATGAACGTAATATGTTTCTCTCTCCCAAGAATTCTAGTAACTCAGCTACTTTCTGGAAGGCCATCAATAAAGCTCGAAAGCCCCTTGGGATTCCTGCATCCTTAGACATCATCGAATGGAAATCTTTCTACACATATAGTTATAAGTCAAGTGTGTTAAACAACACACTTTTTTTGATGCTATATATATACGATGCACTAAATCACTGCAAAAACAATAAATCCCCCGGAAATGATGAAGTTCCCTTTGAGTTCCTGAAAAGTCTCCCTAATAACCGGATCTTGTTCTTATCCTCAATTTTCAATACAATTCTAGACACACTGTTGGTCTGAAGTCATCTTGAAAATGATCCACAAAAAAGGCCCCACCAGCCATCCGTCTAATTATCGAGGCAAAGCTCTAGTTATCTGCATCGCCAAAGTTTTCATGCACATGATATATTCCCGTCTAGTGAGCTGGACTGAAACATTCAGCATATTACAGGAATGTCAATCTGACTTTAGAAAAAAAAGGGGTTGTAGTGACCATGTTTATACACTGTCCTTGGTAATTCACCTCTTCCTCCGTTTCAAAAAACGTAAAATATTCGCCATTTTTGTTGAGTTTAAAAGGGCTTTCGACAGAGTTAATCACCAACTCCTCTGGTCAAAGCTTTTTCATCTTGGTATTAGCTCCCATATGATAAGAATACTCAGAACATTCTACTCAAAGGCAAACATGCGTGTCAAATCAAATGCCGAGTTTTCTTGTAGATTCACCATTTCTGAAGGAGTCTTGCAAGGGGAAGTTCTAAGCCCGCTACTATTTGCCCTTCTTTTAGCGGACATTGAAGAATATTTCAGGAACAATGGTGCTCGTGGTATAAACATAGATAACTCAAATGACCTGCTGCTGCTGCTGCTTTTGTATGCCGATGACATCGTTATTCTGAGCCAATCCGAAATTGACGTAACTAAAAAACTCAAGCTTCTGGAGAATTACATTTACTCAAAACGTCCATCAGTTAACACTGTGAAAACCAAAATTGTTGTTTTCTCCAGAGGTGAAACAGACTTCCGCTTTTCGTTTATTGGACAGTCAATAGAAACTAACAACTCATATACATATCTTGGCGCTTTATTCAAATTGTCTTCCGTTTTTCGTGATATGGCTGATGGTTCCAATGCCAAAGCTGAGCAAGCTACTGCTGCATTACTCCCACTTTTTGCTGAGACCAATGTTGAATCAATGCAAATCAGGCTGCGTCTCTTTGACTCTCTTGTCCTTAGTGTTATGTCCAACTGCATTCCTGTTTGGGGTCTACGCTATGCCGTCATCGTCGAACAAGGTACACACACAATTTTTGAAAAGGGTTCTTCCACTCCCATTCCATACACCGGACTATGAAGTAGAATGTGGTCGTGTCAAACTTTCGCATACTATTTTCAAATAGACACTTAACTGGCTAATAAAAATCTTCGAAATAAATTACTCCCGTTTACCAAAAATTATTCTGAACCGTCAACTTCAGCTTACTAACTCTGACCCTGAATATAACTGGATACTGCAGGTCGAATAATTTTTTACGGTGATACACGCCGATGATATCTGGGACAACCTTTCCTGGAATATATCAAATCCAAGAAGAAATATCTCCTATTGGAATGCAGAGAAAACCTATATGAGGCTGATCTATTACTTTTGCAACGGTCAGCATTCCTGACCATGTATAACTCTTTCTCGATTCTACATAATTCCCTCAGAAATATATTTCTTTGACCATGCCCATCAAGTACACAAGAACCATTGCATAGCTAAGACTATGTAATAATAAATCATTCAATTCTTAATGCTTCGATTTTTTTTATACTTGTTTTCGTTCGGCGATTTCCCTGAACTCAACCAACTCGGACACAGACGATAAAGTGATTTTCATAAAATAAAATGAATATAATTTCCTCAGTGGAGCAACAAAACGGATAATTATAAAATCAATTTCAAGAATCGTGAAATGAGTACTACTCCGAAAAATTCTAGAATAGGGCTGGCTATACATTTTGAAACTGGGAACTTTTGCTTTGCAAATATTTTATAGGACAATTTCATTGGACAACTATAACTTGTTTTATATCTCGCGGCCGTTGTTCGAATTTGGTTATGCCATGAATTCAAACACCGGAGAAAAATTCTTGTTATTTAATACTGTTGCACGGCAGTGGCTTTAGTTCGGCGTTTTCCCTGAACTCAAGACAATGGCCAAACTAACTGCAATTCACAATTTGAAGTGACGTAACCTTCCGCGTCAGTTGTTTTCATTCGGCGTTTTTCCTGAACTAGAACAACATAACATAACGTAACAATGACCAGGGCGACAAATTTTCAGACTTCTTGTGGAATAATCCACACGATAAAACGTAAAGAGCTTAAATGAAAAATAATTCCACATCACTCAACTTGGCACTCGAGATAAATCATAAAGTTTTTACCATAACCCAAACTACAAATCACTAGGGGTTTCAATATTACCCTGAACTAAACATGGCAGGTGAATAAAAAGACAATATAAAGGTATAGTTTTCCCAATATCAATTGTAGAAGCATAAAAAAGTCTTGCGGCGAAATTCTGTGAGCAGCAGTGGCGGAGATAACTAATTTTATTTAGATATTTCAAGATTTCAAAAATACTTCATAAATAATGAAAAATGAAAAGAAATTAATGACAAGCTTTTATTTATACAAATACATTAAGAAAGAAAAATAATTTCTTTCATTGTTTGATGTAGGTTACTAGAATATCCTAAAACGTATTTCGATCGGCACACACCAAGACCACAGACGCTACTGGTTTTTAATCTCTCAGAGCTATTAAAACACAATTATAACGCGTGATTTATGACCTTCCATCGTATAGACACGCCTATACAAGCATCGATGTCCGACGAGTGGCCCAGACTAATCGGTTGTAGAAAAGCGGCAGCTGTCACTCAGGTCCACGTTGACTATCGGATCTTTTGATCTACCGTATGCCGACGGAAAATGTTTACGAGTAGTACAGATTATTTTTCGTTCTGTTTTTATTTGCTCCCTATAGAAACAGCTTCTGCAATTGATATTGGATGGACTATAACAACTCATAAAACAACCAAATATTCGCACTGTAGCAAATTACTCAATCAACATATTTCAGGAGGATTTCCTTCGCGCAAAAAAAATCAAAACGGAATAAACAATGCCGTCTCAAACCCAACGACAAATGGGAATAACAATTATGCATAAATAATGTTTTACAGGTGCCTCAGCACACGGAGACAACCAAGCTCAAAATTGATACACAGTTTTCCACTTACGGATGCCTTAACGCTTTTGGAGCACTTTCACTATTAGACTTTACTTAATTCAACACTTTCAACTTGGGAGTATAACAGAAACAAGCTTGATGGGCACAAAGCAGGAACAAGCTCCGATACAAGCTTCATCTTGCCTTCTATATGTTTCACATCTATGATAAAATTGAAAGAAAAAAACTACTAAGAAAGGCGCGTTTTTTGTTCTTTTTAGGGTAAGAACGGCGCACTTTTTGTTCGGTAATCTGGAACTGGACTGGCAATCTGGATGATTCAGTGTTTTTTTCCCCTTCAACAAAAACCATCCAAGGAACTTTCAACCCTTTTTATAAGATGTAGGAAAACATAATTAGGTTTTGTGCCTGATTTTCAGTTAACTGTACGTACGTAAATTTATTTTCTAAAATAGTAATAAAACTTTTTTGAAAAGTTTGACTGGGTGCACGTATCGATATAATCAGGAAGGAAATTTGTATTTAGTGCATAATTTTTTTTATTAAAATTGTATCATCAGGTCATCATCAGTGCGTACCTGTAAGTAAGTAATATTGATAGAAAAAGTTTAAATAATTGAAAAGAATATCCATGGCATGATCAAATATACGTCCCATAATGAAAAATTAAAAATATCGAAAAAAGTACAAGTTAAAGGTATATGTTTAATTAAACCCCGATCAATATCCTCATAATCCACAAGTCATTGTTTGGATTATCATTGTTTCTTTGACTATCACCTCTTGAAGTCTTTTGAATTCTAACTGTGGGTGCTGTGAAGTTGGGCCAAGTTCTCATCAAACTTTTATCGCACTTCTTATCCCCCAGTTGTGGTTCAATTGAGCTGTGGTGAATAGGGCTTTTCAACCGACGAAACCAAAAAGGAGGAGGTTCTCTATTCGACGCGTATATTTTTTTTTTTTTTAAATTAATGTATGATCACGCATAACTTTTCACTGAGGCGTCCGATTCTGATAATTCTTTCTCCAGTGGATAGGGTTTTCTTCGAAATTGGTCCCATTCAAATTTAAAAGATGGAATCCACCCCTAACAGTAGCAGAATGAAGGATATTGATCACTCACCCTCTGAATTTTGGTCCGTTAACCGATTCTATTAGGCATAACTCTGTACTGGGATCTTCGATTTGGATGATTCTCCTTTCATCAGATAGGGTGTACCTCATAGTTTATCATATTTCGATTTCGAATGGAATTATCCACCCTTACGGGTAGAAAAATAGGGGATAATTGATTTTTCACTTGTGAACTTTGGCACACATATGTAGTTGACATTGACATTGACAGAGATTGACATCCGTCAAAATGATAACATTCTATGAAAGGATGGAATTATATACAACGTGATGAAATCAACTAACCAGAACTCCCGAAATTAATTTACATTATATAATAAATAATTAAAATAGAAAATCATATTATTTGATAGTTAATAGTTGAGGTAAGCTAGGCAATATTCAAGAGTGTAAACAGGTTCTCCAAGTTATAGCTATAACAATAATTTCAAAGTAATACATAACAACATAAGAAGTATACACAAAAATCTGGACGAGTTCAAAATTCTCCAACATGAATTGGGCTCGGATGTTGATTGCATAGTTCTAACGGAAACATGGATTATCGAGAAAATCGAATTGTCCAGCTTGGATTGTTATGAAATGGTATATAAAAACAGCAAATACAATTAGAACGATGGGACGGTAATATATCAAAACAGGGTTATACTACAGACATTCCAACACACACTTGAACAACTCTACGGCGACTAAAGTAGAAATTATTCTAGGCAATGGAGAACATGTGATACTCACAACTATAGACAGATTCCCATCAACAGACATACAAGTTTTCAACACATACCTACAAAACTACCTAGAAACTAATAATAACAATACCGAAAATTTTCATATATTTTTTGGAGATCTTAATATAAATCTACTAGAAAAAAGTGACAATACCAACGAATATCTCAACACACTGAACGAATTCGGATACATTCCAACCATAAATTCACCAACTAGGGTACAAAAGAACCATAAATCTTATTTAGATCACATCTTCATCAAAACAAAAATGACACCGTAGATAGAATACTACCATTAGTAATAGAAACAAATATCACAGACCACTACACAACTGCATTGCAATTAATCATTGACAGACCAAGAGGGACATCTGAACCCTCAACAGAAATCAAACATATAAGTGAGACTAAACTAAAGGCACTAATCAAAACAGTATCCTGGAATCAGGTTTATTCAGCAACAGTCCCCAACACCGCAACTGAACAACTTTTTGATAAACTTGCGAAAACCATCCAACAATGTACGGTAGTGAGAAAAGTCCGCCGGAAATACTCAAAAATCACACAATGGATAACCAATGCTCTACTCAAATCAATAGATACTAAAAATAAAATGGCCAAGAATCTCAAACGAAATCATAATAATAATGTTCTCAAGGAACAATATAGAGCTCACAGGAACAAATCAACCACCTTGATAGAGAAAACCCAGTATAACTATTATAAAACACAAATTGATGCAAATAATACTGACAGAAAAAAAGCTATGGAAAATTCCATCATCCATCCACTATTATACACCATAAATTACTGTTTTAGTGAAAGATTGTGGCCTTCTGTTTTTAAAGATACCTTGGTGATACCAATTTATAAAAAAGGCGACAAGACTGACGTGAATAATTATAGACCGATCCCACTAATAACCCACCTGTCAAAAATATTCGAAAAATTACTTAAAAACAGACTGCTATCGTTCCTAGATAAGTTTCAGCTAATATCAAAAAAACAGTATGGATTTCGCGAAAAGATCTCTACTCAAGATGCCATTACAAATGTATTAGAAAAAGTCCACTCATCCTTGGACGTAGGAAATCCGTGCCTATGCATATTTATAGACCTTTCTAAAGCTTTCGAAACGGTGAGTCACGAATTACTTTTACAGTCACTGGAAGAAATGGGTATACGAAATAACTGCCACAAACTCCTAAGAAGCTACCTTTCTTCCAGAAATCAGTCTGTGAAGGTCGGTGACTCACTCAGTCGAAAGGAAAAAATTAGTTACGGTGTTCCTCAAGGCAGCGTTGTTAGGTCCACTATTATTCAACATCTACATAAACGGCCTGTTCTCACTCCGGAGTAGCGGAGAAATAACCGGATTCGCGGATGATACAGCTATTTTCTACAAAGCACACGACTGGGATGAGCTAAAAATGAAAGCGCAAGAGGACTTCAACAAAATCAAAAAGTGGATGGATTATAAAAAAATCAACGATAAATTTACAAAAAACTAATTATGTGCCATTCACATGCAACAAAATGAATACTCCGCCTTCTAGCACGCTTGAAGTGGAAACCAAAAACACCTCACTGACAATTATGCCCAAGACAAACATCAGGTATCTAGGGGTTATAATAGACACGCATCTCAGATGGGATTGTCACATAGACTACGTAATAAAAAACTGCGAAGTATTTTGCACGTATTTAAATATCTGAAAAAATCTTTACCAGCACAGTACCTCAGAACTCTTTATTAGCACTAGTGGAGAGCCATTTACAGTATGGTATAGCAGCATGGGGTGGAGCTCGGAGAACCCATATCAACGCACTCGAGATTCTTCAAAAAAGATTTCTGAAACTGTTATTGTCAAAATCACACAGATACGGTTAAATTTACTATACACAGAAGCCAAAATATTTGACATAAGGCAATTATATTTTTATAAAGTCAATTTAAAATACCATCAAAACAGACACTCAGCCAAAATACCTATCCACACCTACTGCACACGCAAACGGCATCTTCACACAATCCCAGTTGTACATAAGTCGGTTTCAAAAAGATCATTTTTTTTATCGGTGCCCCTTTTTACCCATTTAAAGCACGCCACAGCGTGTTTAAATCGAACTTTTAAAAACGCGCGTTTTTTAAAGTTACCATGACAACATCAACAAATCGAGAAACGTGAAGTCTAAATGACAAATTTTTGATTATTGATCTGACAGGAGTAGCTTGTAACGTCAAATAAAATATTACTAACAATTCGTTCATTTATATGTGCTCCTCCATCCATTTGATGAACTTTTCATATTCTTTTTTATATATATATATATCACTGGATTTTCACGGTATTAACCGCGATTCTGCCTCACTATTCAAAAAATCGATATTAGAATAATTCATTTTTGAGCTCTGGTGACAACAAATATTGATCTTTCATAAAAAATGTCAAATGAATATCTGTTTTTCTCATTTCCATGACAACGAAAGGATATACTCAGGTATACGGAGGTATAGTCCATCCAATATCAATTGCAGAAGCTGTTTCTATAGGGAGCAAATGAAAACTCACTTCGCTAACACGAGCGTATATGCGAAGAAACGGAACGAAAAATAATGTGTACTACTCGTAAACATTCGCCGCCGGCGAAGGGAAGATCATAAGAGCCGATAGTCAACGTGGACTTGAGTGACTGCTGTCACCGATTCGTCTGGGCCAATCGAATCGAATCGAATGCTTGGGGGTGTGTCTATACGATGGGAGGTCATAAATCACGCGTTATATTTGTGTTTTAATAGCTCTGAAAGATTGAAAACCAGTAGCGTCTGTGGTCTTGGTGTGTGCCGATCGAAATACGTTTTAGGATATAATAATAACCTACATCAAACAATGGATGAAATTATTTTTCTTTCTTAATGTATTTGTATAAATAAAAGCTTGTCTTTAATTTTTTTTCATTTTTCATTATTTATGAAGTATTTTTAAAATTTTAAAATATTTTAATAAAATTAGTTATCTCCGCCACTGCTGCTCACAGGATTTCGCCGCAAGACTTTTTTATGCTTCTGCAATTGATATTGGGAAAACTATACCAAAGTTATGTTAAACTTTCTTTAGCTGTTCTTAGTAATAGAGCTCTGAAAAAATGCTTCGTTACAGGACACGAATCCGGAAAAATGCGGCGCCCTCCTAACGTTTCCGAATTAGAGCACTTTTTACACGCTTTATATTAGCTTCATTTGTATGTTTGTTTGTAACCGACTCTTTGGACTTGATTTTCACCCACTTCCAGACGTCCGAATGATGTGAAATTTGGCAGGTGTACATAATTCCGGTGACAATGCATTAAAAAATATTTGTGTGAAAAAAAAATGGCGTCTCCAATATGGCGGACGAGTTTTGTGATTATGGTTCGATTCGCTTCAAAATTGGTATCTGAGGGTTTTCGTGGTCGGAGATTATGATTCTTTTGTTAAAATTGAAAAATTTAAGATGGCGGCTCCAAAATGGTGGACGAGTTTTGTGATTATGGTCCGATTCTATTCAAAATTGGTATGTGGGGGTTTTTGGAGTCGAATATTAAGATTTTTCCATGAAACTTGGGAAATTCAGGATGGCAGCTCAAAAATGGTGGACGAGTTTTGTGATTATGGTCCGATTCTAGTCAAAATTGGTATGTGGGGGTTTTTGGAGTCGAATATCATGATTCTGTCGTGAAAATTGGAAAATTCAAGATGGCGGCTCCAAAATGGTGGACGAGTTTTGTGATTATGGTCCGATTCCAGTCAAAATTGGTATGTGGGGGTTTTTGGAGTCGAGTATATGATTCTTCCGTCAAAATTGGAAAATTCAGGATGGCGGCTCCAAAATGGTGGAGGAGTTTTGTTATTATGGTCGATTTTAAAAATGTGGGGGTTTTTGGAGTCAAATATTATGATTCTTCCGTGAGAATTGAAAAATTCAAATGGCGGCTCACTGTATATATTGACAACGTCAATATCTTTGAATGACTTCTAAAATCGAGATTTGACTATTAATACAGCTATACACATTAATGATTTGGGAAATAATTATAGTTACTAATAGTAATCACGGAATTAATAGTAGATCAGAACAAATAATAGTTTAAAAAATTAAAAAAACGCGCTATTATAAATAAACCAAACTAAAAAGTAAAAAATAAATAATAGTTTAACAAACCAAAAACAACACGCTTTTTATAAAATACCGAACTAAAAAATAAATAAATAATAGTTTAAAAAAACTAAAAAACACGCTTTTATAGAAAACCAAACTGAAAAAATAGAAAATGAATTTTAATAAATTTGAATTGAGAATAGTGTAAAAAAATTCAATAAATATAAATTAATAATACTTTGAATAAGAAAAAAAAAATTTTATTCAAAAAAAGCATGGGATGCTTAATCTGAATCTCAAAAAGCACCCCACGCTTTTTTTATAAAATAATTTTTTTTCCTCTTAACAGTATTATTAAATTATATTTATTAACACTTTTTACACTATTCTTGATTCAAATTTATTAAAATTCATTTTCAATTTCTTTAGTTTGGTTTTCTATAAAAGTGTGTTTTTTAGTTTGTGTAAACTATTATTTATTTATTTTTCAGTTCGGTTTTTTATAAAAGCGTGTTTTTCAGTTTTTTCAAACTATTATTTATTTCTTCTAAAACACGTGATTTTCAAGCACCATTTTTCAAAATGCCTCCTTTTTTTAACCAGCATAAACTGCGAACCCTGAACCACTCATTTTCGGTACAATTCCGTACAAAATATAAAGTTTATTAAAAAACCTCCTTTTCCAACACATACATCCTAACCTCTCACACTGACTCATATTGACGTTAGATTGTTACCTTGTTTATGATGCGAGGATATGTTAGGATGTACGTGTTGAAGAAGGCAGATTTTGAATGAGTGATTTAGAGTTCGTAGTTTATGCTGGAAAAGAAGGAATAATTCTGAGTGATATTTGCGCGAGAATGGGTGCTTTGAAATCACGTGTTCTGGAAGAAAAAAAGGCTCTAACTCAGAAACGGTATGAGACGGCCGCGTTTTTCTTCCGTTACACGTAATAAAAGTCGAACGACTATTTTCGGAGAACAGGAGTGCTCTTCCCGAATATTCACAGTATTTTAGAAAAATCATTTTCAAACGGTTTGTTACTGACAGATTGGAAGTTTTCTCGGTATATTTCCAAATCCATGATAGATAACCGACACCTCCATGGGATGAAAAAACCCAAAACATGATAAGTGACATTCCTATGCTCCTGCAAAAAGCATTTAGGCGTTAAGCTCTATATTTTTATTTCATTAAAACTCGCAGAATCGATTATTTAGCTTCATCATTCACGACAGCAAGTTGTCTAGTTGTTTCTAAGAATTTTCCCTAATTTCCATCAGTGCTTCTGGCTCTTTAGCCTCATGGAATCGAGGAGGTTTGAATGGTTTGTGAATTTGTTTTGTGGTTGTTATTCCTTCAGCAAATAATGGCGCCAAGTATCGGGCAATTTCGAAAAAGCACCAATTTCAGGTTGCATTTTCTTGAATGTGTTAACCCCTGTAACATGTTGCACCTTCCTCTTCAGTTATAGACCAAAGATCGCCAACGCAACCCTATATGTTTCCTATATATATATATGACATTAATTATTGTTTTTCACAGAACTCAAAGCTGAACCTAGAGCAGACTGTACACAAAGTGTAACAGTTACCAGTGACCGTAAAAAAGTGTGCAAAAACACGAGAATATTTGAAGATAACTTCAAAGGAGATAGTTTGAATAATGATAAATGGATTCTGGAGCAGTACGTACCTGGAAGTCCTGTGAGTTTTAAAATAACATATTATATTCCTCAACTGAATTCTACTTTCCTTTCATATAGACTAAGATCCGACTGTGTGATTGAAGAATCCAGAAATAAGTTTTAAATATAATTATTTATATAAGTATCCGTTTATGCCGCGTTGCCTATCAAATAATGGCCGTAAGTACTTTCAATGAGAATTTGGTAACAAGAAAAGTTATAGTTTATTTCAATAGAGAAATTGAGATTATATGTGTGAAATTCATTGATAAATACTAAAATATTTTTTGTGGTTTTTCCATTATCGTAAAAATTTCGGTGAAAAAAAGGTAAGCAGACACCCTGCCGCTTGCCACTGGAAGGAGTGGTTGCTATAGTTCATTCATCAAAATAAGCATATTTTTGAGCTCTACGAGTGTTACGGTTATCATCATGAAATATCGAAAAATACGATAATATAAATAAAAATTTGTATTTGTTTTCACTTCAAATACCCTGTATCGTTGAGATTCGGACATGGGTTCCTATATGAAGTATCAAACACTGAGTAGAATCTCCTGTAGAAATTTGTACAAATAATTTGGAACCACAGTATATTAGATTTCTTATTGGGACTCTATTATTCGACAAATGGACCACTGATGGCTAAGTTATAAAATCCTGAGCCATAGCTGACCTTCATACTTTAATGAACAAAAATAATAGCGAAACAAAAAAAAATTCTACATTGTTTTCTAGTGAGTCACCAAGCACAACTCAGATACAGGGTAATACACAAAGTCAATTAATAAGTTTAAAAATAGGAAATAGCTCTGAGCAGGATGAGAATAAACCCGAATTTAATGAGACTCCTTCTTGGAAAATTATACAGAGCGTTGAACAACAAACAAACAGAACCAAAAATACAACGTGGAATACAGAAGATGTAAAAAAAATGGGAAGAGTCAGACAGCACAAGACAATTAATTCTTCTGAAGTTGAGGTAATAAACGATGACCCCATACAGCCTGAAGAAAAAGTAGTAGAAAAGTGGCTCCCCAAAATACACTGGAAATTGAACTTGAGGAAATCAGCCAGAAATCCTCTGGACACAGAACCCTAGAAAGTGCCCTGAAAAAAAACAAAGGAGTACGGGGCCAAACAAATAATGGAATAGGAGTGAACATTATTGGACATCAAACCCTAGAAAGTGCTGTGGCAGAAGGAAAAGTGATGGCACCAGCAGCAGATCCAATGAAAGGTGAGGGTCAGCCATCTTTAGATATACATAATCTACAGAAAGCCTTTCAAAGAAACAAATCACTTGGACAAAAAAAAGAAGATAAGGAAAACACTTAATATAATGCAACTGGAGATAATCAACCCAATGAACCAGGGAAATCTGAAGGACACAAAATATTAGTGATTGGTGATGAATACGCAAAAAATTTCGGCGTTAGCAAAGTTAATTGACAGAAAACTGAACAATTATAAACTAGAATCTATCATAACTCCAGGTATCGAATTTTTAGATTTAATTATCAACATTTTTGAAAGAACTAAGGAGTATGGAAATCACGATGATGTTATAATAATGCTGAATACAAAAATTGTCAGTAATAACATACTCATGAAACTAGCTATTAGAAATTTACTACCGATTGGCAACTATACAAATCTTTACGTGATCTCAGAACAAAATGTTTTTATCGATCAAATAATCACCAACTATATCCATAAAAATGTTTCTAATTACTTAAGAACACATAGAAATGCTTCTATAGTTGCATTCACCGACACGAGACAAAGAGGTAGTAAATTTATGATACTTTCTCAGATAACTAACGAAATACTTGCAAATATCAGATATAATAATATTACATTAAAAACAATTAACCTTAGTTATTATAATTCTGAAACCACAATACAGATTAGCGATTCTTATAATGATACTTCAAGCGAGTTTTTTCACAAAACTCATTGACTTGTGATTATGTTCTCACATGATACATAGTAGATCACCAAAATTTTAGATCTGTAAGAAATAAAGTTATACAACTTGATATTTTATTAGACGAACTCAATGTTGATTTTTTGCTATCAAGTGAGCATTGGCTAGGGAGGAATAATATTGACCTAAAAAATTTCACTGGTTTTAAACTATGTTCATTTTTCTGCAGGCCCTTAGGGGATCACGGAGGAGTGGCTATATTCTGTAAGAATAGATTCAAAACTAAAACCATTCAATTGTGTTCAAAGCTGTCTCGCTCTAATATATTTGAATGTACTGGCATTGGATTGGAAGTTACAAATATAAGAATAATCGTTATATATCGCACACCATCAGGTAACATATACTCCTTTCTCCAGCTATTCGAAACTCTTCTAGACTCGATGACAATGAGCAATGGCAAAATTATAATAGGAGATTTTAATATTGACTTCAGTTCTGAAAATGAACAAACTCGTCATATCGCTTATTTACTAGAATCCAACAATATGACAAGGACTATTTTCACACCCACCAGGGTAACAGTAACCTCCCAAACTTGTATAGATAACATTATAGTAGATAACATGGTAACGGATATGAGGCTAAGAATGTGAAGAGTGACATTTCCGACCATTATGCTCAACTCCTTAAATTTCATGGCCAAATAAACGAAGATAAAGTTCCAGAGGAATTTCATCGCCACTTCCATGATTCTAATATTCAAAGGTTCAGACAATGTTTCGAGAATCTTGACTGGAATGTGGTATATCAAGCTAATAACTGCAATGAGGCTTTTAATCTTTTTCTTCAAACACTATCATGGCAATTCGAAAGCTATTTTCCATTGAGAAAAAGGTAAAAAAAGCACATACCAAAACATGTGTTCCCATCATGACCCCAGAATTATTAGATGCTAAAAACCGAGTTTCTCTTCACGCAGACTCAAGTAGGCATTATCCGGAATTCAAAGGAACCTTTATGGAAGCAAATAATAAATATATAGAATGCTCTCCGAGGCAAAAAAAATGCAAATGATCAACTCATACGCGATTCTTCAAATAAAAATAAAACGATGTGGAATATTGTCGATAACACGCTAAGGAAACAAAAACATAAGAAAATACAATAGTTTTGATGAATATTTTACCTCTGTAGTGGATCAACTAATTATAAATCTACCGACAAATATAGATGAAGAATTTGTTAATTCAGTAATTCCCACTACCCTTAATACTATGTTTTTCCGTCCACTCTCTGAGGAAGAGATTCCAAATATCATAAATAATTTAAAAAACTCCAAATCATCTGGGAATGACGAAATGTCTAATATTCTCCTTAAACAGATTCCTCAATGTATAATCAAACCATTAACATTCCTAATCAATATAATAATAATAATAACAACTTTATTCATCCCAAGAAATAATACAAATATTTATATTAGGGATACAATAATACAAAATAAATAACATATATTTTTAAACAAGTATATGAATTATTCTATCATATGGGATAAATCAATAAAATAGGTTATATTTCTCTCATTATAATTTTGTATATTATGTTTTGCACAATAAAATGAATAAATTATCGAGAGATCCAATATTTTTTCAAATGAGTCTTGAAAAGGCTATTAAAACGCATATTTTCCAAGTGATCAGGAATGAAATTGTATGTCATTATACCTTGATAAAATATTGACTTACGACCAAAGTTTGATTTTATCGGAATAATACATAAATTTTTACACTGACGAGTATTATAGTCATGGATATAATCAATTTGTGTGAATGTGAGGTTAGAATGTTTAGCAGAATTTTTCATAGAGTGGATTAAACAGCAGATTTTGAAATTATATAAATTTCCGATATTGGGTAATTTATTGGGTTTATATAAGTTTACTGATGGTTCGAGGTACTGGTATCTGAATATACATTTTATTATTCTGTTTTGTATAACTTGCAATGGTTTTATGGTTCTTTGATTTGCAGTTCCCCAGACTGATATAAGGTATTGTAATTTTGAATAAAAAAGACAAAAATAAATGTTTTTTAAATATTTCAAAGGAAGATAGTCCCGAATCCTGAATAGAACTCCGACCATAGGTGATAGGTGACGTTTTAAATTTTCTATGTGTTTACTGAAAGAAAGAGTTTCATCTAAATATAGTCCAAGGAATTTAATTTTACTGGAATATTTGAGATTATTAGCGCCGAATTTGATTGTGTGATTTTGAACATTTGTAAGTTTGGTTTTAGTGATAAACATAAAAATTTTCAATATTTAATGTAAGCTTATGCACATCTAGCCAATGTGAAATTATTTTCAAATCTTTAGAACGAGGTAATATCGAAGGTCATACCACTTTTCAAAAAAGGTGATCCATCAAATAAAATGAATTACAGAGCAATCACACTATGCACCAGCATATCGAAAATATTTGAAACTGCTGCGAGTGAACAACTGCTGTCGTTCTTGAATAAAAATTCAATACTTTCATCGGATCAACATGGTTTTACTAAAAATAAAAGCACTGAAACTGCCCTGAACAAGTTTATAAGTGAAATAGTTGAGAATTTGGATAAGTCAAGGGTGGTTCTTGGACTTTTCATAGATTTCTGCAAGGCTTTTGACTGTGTCAATCACCAAATTCTATTACACAAATTATCAAGGTACGGAATTAGAGGTAATGCCCAGGACTGGTTCAGTTCTTATCTCACTGATCGTTTTCAAAAAGTCAGCATTGAGAGCAATGTCTCAGATCTCGCAGACATAAAAAGTTTCGTGAAGGATTTCTCTTTCCAATTTCCGCCTTGACATAGGCGTCGGTATATTATTTTCCAGCGGTAGTTTTTCAGTTACTCATTCTTACAATCATAGCAATTGATCACCCCATGTAAAAGTAGACATATATTATCTCAACTGGATTTTATTATTTGTTTCGAAAGGTCTCCAGAAAGCCATATTCATAAAATTATTCTGAATGGATAACTCCTAACCTCACCAACACACGGCACTGATTAAGGAATATTGTGAACTGGGTAAATCATGCGGCTTCAGATAACAGATGTCCATTCCAGCTAGCCGAGCTTTTATTCCTCAAATATATTTGATAGCGCCTTCACTAATAATCAGGGCAACTAGAGGCACGCCACTTAACTTTTTTATGATTGTACCAGGAACGCTTTGAAAGTAAAAACACTGGTAGTATATAAATTTCCCATTTGCCAGGCAGTGCATATGAACACTCCTTGTAGTGCTCTAATTTTTATTGCCGTTCCAATTGGGATAAGAATAACTATACAATCACGAGAATAAACACCCAGATTGAGGATATAAAATATAAAGTGACAAAGTGACACACTCAAAAATAAATTGAAATATCATCCAAATCAAGTAAACAATGTGATGTTCTCAAATAGACTTCGTTGCGATGTTGCTCGATGACAAACTATATAATTATCAATTGACAACTTTCTGTGGAGATGGCTTTGTGGTTATTTATTAAAATTCTCAAATTATTATCACTGCATTTTTGAATTTTTGTTAACAAAGCAATGTCGCAAAGTAAATATGTTTTTAACAAATATACGTAATCACAATGAAGATAGCTGATAACTGCCAAGTGATGTAACGTGTTCACTGGGTCTGAGATGTCTAGAAACCATGGTGTATTCACTTATACCTGTAAAATATTGGGACAAACTGGGGGACACCAGCCCACTTGATAAAGGGAGTTATCTAGAGTTTCAGATGGCGCCGACGTCGTTTCTTGTCATAATTCAGTAAACTGCAATTACAGACCACACAGGGTGTTTTTGTGATTCGTGTCTCTGATCCGTTCTGTGATTGTGCTTTTGTCGCCTTTAAGGTTATGTCAATTCGTTGTGAAATATTTTGAGGTTGATCGATCGATGTATTATATTTTGGAACAGGCTATTCCATGTACTTATTCAGTGTTATATAGAATATTGGAGGGGTGTTCCGAAATAATTCTGATTATGAACCGTTTCAATTTATTTTGTATGGTTAATTTTCCATTGATACAGCTTCACCGAGTTGGTACTTATGTATTTATGTCCCTGTTTGCTCATGATGAAAATCTTATGATGGAGCGGATAATGATTTTATGAAGTGCTGTGAATTACATTCAATTACCTAATTTAGCTTTCAAACCAATAAAAGTACGGGAGATGCAATCTCTTTCGCTTTCTGAAAAATCTATATTCTAGTCTGAAGGAAGTGTTTTGCGACATATCTAAAGCTTTTGACTGTTACGAAAGCTTCATCTCTACAGCTTCGGAGGACGAAGCTTCAATTGACTCGAATCCTATCTGAGTGAAAGCAACTCTCAGCTTTTGGACAATTCAAGAGGTGTTCACTATTTTGGCAGACAACACGACTATCTTATCGCAAGAACTCAAATTACCTTCATATAGCGGAGTACAAATAGCTTAAAATCATGTATTATTTTGGAATCCTGGAGGACTCCATGGATTTTCCTAAAGCCTTCTGACATTACTCAGAAATTGCTTGCAGAAAAAAGTTATAAACTTATATTCGTGCACTGCTTGTTTATTAGTTGTTTAAACAATGAAAAACAATTTTGTCGGGCAAATTTTACCTAATTGATGCTATAGGGGTTTTGAGGTCGCTGTACCAGAATATGACATTGGAAAAACGATGGCGTGGCCAGTCGTAGAGGTAAATTTCATTGAATGATAATTTACAGCCAACTATTTCTTATTTATGTGTGCATCTCGGAAAACATTTTCGGGCAAAAGTTGTGGAGCTAATGAAGCTCTATCAAACGACTTATAGTTTGCCGATATTGGGTATGGAAATGCGATTGTTTTTAAATCTTCCAACAGCTGCCATTTTGAGACTATTGGACCATTTTCGAAATTAGCCGAGGATTCATGAAATATTTTTTTTTCATTCGGATGAAAATGTGGCCTCCACTCAATAAATTTCGTTACATCCCATATATATATATATATATTGTAACGAACCTAGGCCGGACCTGTCGCCTCACACGTTGCCGTCGACAACGATGAGATCATCCCCGGAGATATTCGAGAACCATCCAGTCGCTCTGCCGCGAAAACAACGGTCAATATTGGAAGCAATTGGAACGCTGAAGCGCCAACCGTCGAATTCGAAACATCGAGAATGCTGTATCGGAGATAAATAGACAGCCCTCAAGAGGGAGTAGACAGTCTGAACGAGCCCATACCATCAGGCTATACAGTGGCGTAGTAATATAAATTAAGTTGTAGATTAAGTGTTAAATAAATTAGTAGAACCAAGTTAAGTTTATTTACGTTACAATTGGTGTCGGAAGTGAGATTTTGAAAATAAACAAGTGATCGTGGAGTGGATAGTCAGAAAATAAAATGAAAGACCTTTCTGTTCGCCCAAAATAGACAGTGGCCCGGTTTTCGCGAAGTGGACAATTGTGCGTAGGAATATAAACTGATACGCTGTTCGCGTGAAACAGAAAATAGACAGTGGCCGTTTTTCGCAGAAGTGGACAATTGTGCGTGGAATATAAACTGATACACTCTTCGCGTGAAACAGACAATAGACTGGTGGCCCGTGGAAAAGAATTCGCGAAGTGAATTTTTAACAAACTGATAACTTTTCGTGTAAAACAGACTGATACCTCGTCAAAGACAAAATGTGTTCAAGAAAAGTGCGCCTTGCGGTTGAAGGTAGCGGTTGAAACAGGAATTGGAGGAAGGGAACTGGAAACAACAGGTAAAAGCAAGTACTCCAGGAAAGACTTGCAGAAGGACTTATACAAAAGGGTGGGACCCCAGAAACATTTTATTCGAAGTTCCGGAGGTGATTTAAGTTTGGTAATGAATAAACTCGAAGAAACTACTAAATCCGTGAAAGAAGAACTGCAACAAAATTCTAGAAATCTGGAAGAGAAGCTTTCTAGAAATCTGGAAGAGAAGCTTCAAGAAAATTCTAGAAATCTGGAAGAGAAGCTTCTAGAAATTCAAGAAGCCTGGAAGAAATGCTAGAAATCTGGAGAAGCTTCAGAAAATTCAAGAAGCCTGGAAGAAATGCTAGAAATCTGGAAGAGAAGTTTGAAGAAAATTCTAGAAATCTGGAAGAGAAGCTTCAAGAAAATTCTAGAAATCTGGAAGAGAAGCTTCTAGAAATTCAAGAAGCCTGGAAGAGAAGTTCCTGGAAACACAGAAGGCCTAAAAAAGGAATTGTGTGGTGTGGCTAATTTCTAGAAGAAAGAATGGGAACCGTTGAGACAGAGATAGATAAAATTAGGGAGCAAATGAACACGGAGGTAGATAAAATCAAAGATGGGGTCGAGGCAGAGATGGACAAGATGAAGGAAATAATCAGCGATGGAATCAAAGACGGATTCGAGGCAGAAATGGACAAAATAAAGGA
>JAFIRS010005235.1:0-61895 GCA_018342105.1 Gonioctena quinquepunctata
TTATCTTGTTGATGTAAACAAACTCTTTCGAAGGATGCCGCCGATATCTTATCTCAGTTAATGTAAAGAAAGGATGCCGCCGATATCCGGTCGCTTAAATAAACAACTAGAGGAAAGTGCTGACGTAGATAATATTCCTGCAAAGACTTTTCGGTTGAGTCATGGCCGCATCATCACTACTGACTCCTCCCACTTTCCAAAATGGCCGCCGCCATTCACTGATCACGTGACACTTCTGTCATTCAGTCTTCCGTCCGACCAATACCGTTGACGAAGGCAGGACACACTAACGGCCATTCAGTCTTCCGTCCGACCAATGCCGTTGACGGATATTGGTTGACACCCCCATTTCAATATGGCTGCCATCATTGCGACCAATCACAGACCACTCACCCCCAACCTTTCTCCCTACCCACATACACCCACCACCCCCACCCCTCTCATTAAACCGCCATTTTTTCACAAACCCCTCCCACAACGAACCGCCCATGACCGCCACCATCATCCCTACCCCCACCTTTCCGAAAACCACCCCCTCACCCACTCGCCAAAACCCACCCCAAAATAGGGGTTGCGCTAGAATCGGCATAGTTTATCTACTACAGCAAACATAAATTATAAATGAATATAAAAAAAACTCGGTCGTGTTAAGGATTGAACCTCGGACCTCTGGCTTGGTAGTCCCTCGTTTTACGGCAGCCCCGTTTGATCTTTGAAATTATTCGTGTATTTGTAGCACATGACCGTTGTGTGATTGAATATTACTATTGCGCATGTAAGATTTCGGAGCAAAGTAGAAAATATATTTGTTTTTTTTATTATTATAAATCACAAGTAAGATATATTGTCTTATTGCAATTTTGCAATAAAGATTCGTGAAATGGAAAGTGCAGCAAGTTTGTGGAAAAGTAAGGTATTTACTGTTTAATGTACGTGTGATTCGAGTGTTTACTTTTACTATCTATGTACATTACAGAGAGAACAATAATGAAATCATATGTTCAGCGTCAAAAAGAGAATCGAAAGAGGAAGAAAAAGCGTAAGGAACTTTTTTCCTGATGCGGGTCCAGTTACTATAGTGCCTTCGCAGCCCTTGGTTCGGAAAGCACTACTCGTTGTCTGAAACAAATTTTGTGTTGAATAACTCTTTTTCGACGTTCACCTTTTTGCACAATTAAAGATTTACTTCACTCGATGCTTTCAATGAAAATTGAAAATGCAGGTTACAAGTGACACAAATGGAATGATCAAAATACATGTCTCAGATAATTTATAACATAAACAAAGAATAATAACTATTATAGTTCTTTCGTCAATATTCGGTTTACAAGATAATTCTTGGTGTAAGCTTATTCTGCAAAAGATAAATCCCGGTAGGAGCTTGGTCGGCAATTTCTCTAGTCGCCATGAAGTCTAGGCGGCAGGGCCGGACTTAGGAACTGGGTGGTAGGCCAGACTCAGGAACGTAACTCCTCCCTTCTTAAGATGAAGACTGGGGTAGGTCTGGTTGGCCAGGCTTCATGTCTTCCATATGGATTGGTTGTTGGCATCGCTTTAAACGGTAATACTGCCATGGAGTATATGGGTAGCAATTTTTGTAGTAAAATGCTACTCCAAAGGAAATAATAATGCATAAAAGAATGCAAATGAGGATAATAATCCATACAGGTAAAGAGCTAACTTGTGGCTCATTAGGAAGTTGGAACTGATGGTGAGATTGTATTATTGAGGTAAGATGTTTGATTTCATCTAGGTTCATTTTTGAAATAGAAATTGGGGTTGATCTCAAAAGTAATTGAGAAAAATTCAAAAGAGGGCAATTGGATAATTTTTGTTGGTGATAATTCGGCAGGTACATGTTGGAATTTTTCGCCATTGATGAAAAATGACAATGTTCAGGTATGGAAATGATATAACTTCCAGGCTGGATCTCGTGGTGGTTTTCCATGGTACAGCTCTCAGTGATGATTATGTTGGTTGCAGTAGAAAACAGGATTGTTTCTGGTGTCAATTGGTTTGACAATATTTTTTCGAAGTGCACATCATAAATGGAACAATTAGCAGTTTCATTCTTGATAATTATGTTCAGAACGCAATTTTCGTCTTTTTGTAGGTTATTCTTGGAGTGGAAGGTGTTCTCGATCTCTTCACAGGATTCTTCTTCGTACTGGTAAAGCTCTTCACTCTCATTGAGGATTAGGTAAGGTTTTGAGGGTAATATAATTTTGTTTTGGATAGGTATGGGGTAAATAAAATAGGTTTTGAAGTAAATAGGTTCCAATATTGGACAATGGATAAGATAAATACTTTTCTCTTCAGTAAATACTGTTTGTATTCCTAAGAAATTATGAAAACTATGTTGATTTTTGAACCTAACCAACTGATTTTGGGAATAAAAAATATTCATTTTGTTAATAATTGAATATAAATTTGTCATTGAGAGAAGAGTAGGGTGAACCTTATTAATATTTGCAAAAGTAATGGCATTGATAGTTTGGTTTAGTTGACTTTGAAAAGTTATTAGAGAGTCTACTATCAGATGTAAAGCATTGATTTCATTAACTTGATTTTGAAATGTTTTTATCAGTTGAAAACTTGTTAATACATTGAATTTAATTTGGTAAAGGGTTTTATTTGTTTTTGACATCATTTCTTTTGCGAAAGAAAGTTGTTCATTCAGTTCGTCTCGAATTAATTGATCATTTTTATTCAAATATTGGAGCATTTAATTTATTCTTTCACCATCTTCATGGTTTAAAGTACCAAAAAGCCATTTATGTATTTTTCCACCTAAGTTTATAAGTCCTCTTTTTTGGATGACATGTGGTTGTATAATTTGTAATAAATGGTCAACTTGTAACAAAATTTGTGCCTGTTGCATGAGTAAATTTGATTGAGTGCTCAGTGCATTTATCTTACTGAGAAACTCAATTTGAAATTGTAATTTATTTCTAATATCAACTATTTCAGTTATATTCATATAACTTATAAAAGTATGTTTACTAGTGATTATTCTAGTTAATTTCATTTCTATAGGCGATGGGATGGAAGTAAGAGAGATAATTTCATCTGAAATAGATACAAAATGATATTAATATTTTTACGTTTCTTTATATTATGTTTGGAATATTTTGAAGTTTCAGTCCTAATTTTATTTCGTGTTTGGGCTACAGGTTGAATATTAGTGAAACGAGGAGCCAATTTGTCACGAGTTTGTTCCTTGAGATAAACTGTATCATTTGTTGTTAAAATGGGGGGTTCGTGTCGGTTTTTATTGATTTTCTCAACTTCTCTAGTTTTTCGAATATTTATTTCTTCATTGATTTGTTCAAATTTTTTATTCATTGTTTCTTTGTGATTTTGAACATACTTTGATATTATGTCTTTTCAGATATGTCAAATGGATCTTTTGAAAGAGATGTCCAGAAATTACTTCAAATGGTGTGTATCCAGTAGAAGAATGAATACAATTATTATAATGTAATATTGAGTATTTCATTAAATTTTGTAAAGATTGAGATGGATTTTGTCTTGTCTGAGTTCTAACGTGTTCAATTATGGTTGAGTGAAACCTTTCAATATAACTATTCGAATTTGTATTTTTGGGTGTGGTAAAATGAATATTTATTTCATGTAATTTACAAAAATCTTTTAAGTTCTGATTATCAAATTCAGATCTTCCATCACATATTATTGTGTGTGGTATTCCATAGTGTGAAATAAAAGTTAAAAATCCGTCAAGTATATTGATTCCGTTTATTCTTGGTATAGGGTATGCTTGTGCAAATTTTGAAAATGTATCAATTACTGTTAGAATTTTTCTTTGAGATAGAAAGAGCATCTATGTGAATTCTTTCAAAAGGTTTGGTTCCTATAGGAATGGGTTGAAACTCAAATTCATTAGGTTGTCGTTCATACTTAGATTTCTGGCAAATATTACAATTATTTATATAATTTTTTACATCTCTATCCATATTGTTGGTCTAATCAATAATAATTTATTTTAAGTGATTCTAGAGTTGTTGTGATTTCATGCTGAATAGTTTTGTAAATATGATAATTAATTTTGTCAATTTGGTCATTTTCTTTTTCTATATCATTGGGTAAATTTGAACATATAAGTTTTTTTTTTGAATTTATTCTTATTATTTTATCTTGAGTTATTTAAAAAAAATAGTTTTCATGATAATCCGGAAAATGTGAATAATAGGTATGTAGTTTCTACAAAACAAAGTTGAGCTCTACTCTCTCAAAATTAGATATCCTAGACATTTGAAAAGTCGGATTTTTTTCTTTAAAATTTAACAAGTCTTTTTTTTCTCATTTGAAAATTTGCCTTAGAAATATTTTTAATTTTATATATGCTTGGTTATATTCATTTATTATTCAGGAGGTCTCTCTAGAATGCGACCTAAAATTTTATTTTCAGGAGGTCTACCTGGAATGCAACCTAAGATTTTATTTTTAGGAGGTCTACCTGATTTGTGATGTAAAGTTATTATTTCAGGTGGTCTACTGTATTCGCGCAAGAACATAATTTTGGATTTACCAAAATTCTACGTTACGAATTCTCTTCTAAAGGCTGGCTATGAAAAACAATGTTCAATTTCATAATTTTTATACTCATTATTGGTTTGAATATTTTTGAAATTTCTAATTGGTTCTAATGGTTTGTCCGTATCATCAACAATTTTAGAAATATTATTTTCTTCAACTCTTATTGAGAAATCACTAATTTTTGGAATGTTCGTATTTTTTGAAATATTATATTTGTCGGATTTTAATTTTTAAAAAATACATTCTTTATATGTAGAAGAATTTGGAATTTTTATCTCTTGGTTGGCATTCTGTGAATCTAATTTCAATTCAGAACTTACTCTTGTTTTTGGTTTAACTAATATGTTTTCCATAAATTCGGGCATTTTTGAATTTTCCTTCGAGTCAATTTGGTATACTTGAAGTGGTTCTGCCAAATTCATAGGAATGTCTTGAGAATTTAAATTATGATTTTCTACTATCGCTTGATCGTTTTCTATTGTAGTTATATCTTCCAAAAGAAAACAGTTTTGATTCAATGGGTCTGTCTGTTCGTATGAATCTTCGAAATAATTTTTATTTTGATACTGAGGTTCAAAATTATTTTCATTCTCATATTGAGGTTCATTTATTTGATGAATTTCTTCAGAAATAAAAGTTGGTCTAGATTGAAGTTGGGAAAACTGTCTTTGCTGTGGGTACAAAGAAGTATTCACATTTCTAGTTACTGTAGACATTGGTATTGGTTTACGTTGAGACGTATGATTCTTGGGTTTCCAAACATTTGGATTATTCGGTTTTCCGAAAACCTGTTGATTGGTGAAAAACCTTTGGGGCATTTGTCTTGTTTGTATTTGTATTGGTTGACTAGGAAAATTACGATTCTGGTTTGAGAAAGTTTGATTGGGAAAACGGTTTTGATTCAAAAAATTCTGATTTGGAAAATTATGGTTAGAAAAATTTCTATTTTGGTTAAAACTTGGTTGAGGGAAATTGGAATTCCATTGTTGATTCATAAAATTATATTGTGGTATATAATTTTGTGGTTTTTGAGCAGGCAATGGTATTTTATAACTTGGTTGGGGAATTGAGTGAAATTGATTTCTTTTTCCATCGTTTACTAAGCTTAAGACATTTTCTTCTTCAATAACAAAATTCAAGGCTTCTTCCAAATTATTGGGGTTTTTCAATCTAACTGCTGTCTGAATCATAGCAGGTAAATATTTCAAAAATGTTATCAAAAGTAATTTTTCTATATTAGCAATTTGAGCCATGTTTCCATCTACTGTGAGTGTATTATCATTTTTGATAGATGAAAAAATTAAACTTCTAAAATACTGACATCTAATACCAAAATTATAGGAATTTTCTTTTATATTTGGTTTCAAAGAATGAAGTTCTTGTGAAAGACAAGCGAAAGATCTTTGGTCTGAAAATGAAATTCTTAGTAAGTCCTTTATCTGTGCCCATGTAGTAAGTTCATTTCTACTTGAAATCAAAGTCAAGGCTTTTCCCTTCAATTTACTTATTATTCCTCTAAGAATTAATTTTTTTATAAATTCAGGTTGTGCATTATATTGTGAAAAAGTATCATCACAAGCAGCACAAAAATTATTTAATTCACAGGGATCACCAGAAAAATTTGGTATAATATCCAAAAAGAGTCTTAGTTGTTGGTAAATAATTTCAACTGCCATATTTAAATCTGTGTTATTTAAATTTAAATTTGAAAAAAGTGAATCGAGATCGAAATTTTCTTCACTTTCAGAAATCAAGTTATAATTTTGTTCTCCTAGAATAGCTCTTTGTTGACGTAAGTCACGATTTATTTGTGAAATATCCCTAAATGCGTTAAACATAAAAATTTAAATTAATATTTACAAGAGAAAATATTTCTTAGTGTAGGGAAGGGAAAATGGTTGTAGGAATGAGAGTGACTTACGGCTAAGTTTTCTTGTTTCTTCTTAATTCTAAACCAATCTTGGGGATGATGTCCTTCGGATGGCTGTCAGTGGTCCTCTGATTCGTTCCTGTTGCTGGATATTCAGATTCTCACCCTATTTCTTCTTTTTTCTTAATCCTAAACCAATCTTGGGATGTACTGTCCTTCGAATTTTGTCAGTGGTCCTCTGATTCGTTCCTGTTCTGGATATTCAGATTCTCACCCTGTTGCTGGTAGTGGTTTTTAATTTGGGTTTTCCAAAATCCGTCTCCGACTGCGCCAGTTACGATAGTGCCTTCGCAGCCCTTGGTTCGGAAAGCACTACTCGTTGTTTGAAACCAATTTTGTGTTGAATAACTCTTTTTCAACTTTCTCCTTTTTGCACAATTAAAGATTTATTTTACTCGATGCTTTTAATGAAAATTGAAAATGCAGGTTACAAGTGACAAAAATGGAATGATCAAAATACATATCTCAGATAATTTATAACATAAACAAAGAATAAGAACTATTATAGTTCTTTCGTCAATATTCGGTTTACAAGATAATTCTTGGTGTGAGCTTATCCTGCAAAAGATAAATCGCGGTAGGAACTTGGTCGGCAATTTCTCTAGTCGCCATGAAGTCTTGGCGGCAGGGCCGGACTCAGGAACTGAATGGCAGGCCGGACTCAGGAACGTAACTGTCCCCCGACCGCACACGATTACTTTTCCAAAGCATTACCATAACTGAATTGTTTGATTTGCCTTTACTCTTTCTATCCTTCACAATCTCTCTTTTTTAAATATATGCCGCATGGCACTGTCTGTTGAAGTCACGTGACGTAGTCTATGGCATCCGTATACCGGGTGACAATGAGACTAGGGCCATGCCTATATCTCCATCACTTATCAACCGATTTGATTTTGTTCATAGATATGATACACAATTTCGGATTGACAGACACATGAAAACAAAATGGCCGCTTCTGGTTTCACCAGAATAGCCACCAACTTCGATTTACAAATGGAAATGGTTGTTATCGGATTCTACGGCTCAAATTTCATACGACAGTGTAACAAAATTTTTATTTTATAATAAATAAAATAAAATCATTATTTTTTAGTCCAGGAGGCCTTGATTAGGTTAAAATCTATACTAATTCACATCAGTAACTCACAGTAATAGTCATTTCATCGATAAGATCAATAGCAAATCCTACAGCAGAAATTGAAATTTTCTGAACGCATTTTAACGAAAAAATAGTTTTTTTCAAATGGTACCTACCAAGGGCCATCTTGCCATTCGATAGAGAATTTAATTACCAATTCAACGTTATACATTATGTTCCATTTTCTTTTTGTTCAAAACGTAGATAGCCATCTAACAAAATGAAATCAATGTGAAAAAATTGGTAGTAACATGACATCTATTCATTCTTTCAAACTTTACTTCAGAATGGTAACAAACTTTTTCTCTTTCTCTTCCAATATATTGGCCTTTTCAGGAAGTTGAAGTTGACCATGTCTGAGGGCCTCGTGTGATTAAACCTCACTTGCCCCCCTTCGTAGGGCACTCTGGATGTCTCACTCGAAGTGATACCACGAATGCCCGAATTTTCCGCATAAAATGTATGCACGTTAATCGGCAATATGACTTTTACAATATCCTTTGATAATACAATTAAAGACCCGTTCTTCCGACAAATCCGTTGTCATCCAGCCTGGTTACTGGCGTAGAGAAGAAGGAACCTGTTATCTTCACAAACATTTAGGTAATTACACTTAAATACTGTTATTTTTGCAATGCACGTTTGTAAACGGCAGGATATTAACATTTCACATATACTTGACTCCTAACCTAAGAACGCCAACAGTCCTCGACCGTGGTTAGGAGGTGAATCAGAATGGTAACAATGAATTACCAAAAATAATCGACTTGACAATATGTAATGATCATAAACCCATTACAGAAAAGATAACTTCAATATAATCAAACTGTTTGAATAAATCTAACGATTGAAACAGTGAAACATTCAACGTACAAATTATTACTCACAATACCATTATCTTGTTTTTAGTAGAAGTGTTTCACAACCATCGAAAACTCATATTATTTATTAATGACCAATGTTCGAAGTGTTGGCCGTTTTCCCTAACACATAGACTAGTTCTATTTATTGTACATCTCATGTCCTCCAAAGAAGTTGGTCTCCTCGAGTATACTTTGGATTTTATGGAACCCCATAAATAAAAATCAATAGGGGTTAAATCGGGCGATCTGATTGGACCATTTGTTCCAATACATCTCTGTCTATATGTATCAATTACATATTTCCGAACAATATTAGCATTATATGGTCCTGCACCATCCTGCTGAAAAAATATATTTTTCCTGATGTTCTCAGGTAAATCGTTGATATTATTTTGAATATCGTTCTCTGAGAAAACTAGATATCTTTGGCCTTTCAAAGGCCCGTCGAAAAGAATTGGTCCAATGATTCTTGTCCCTATGATTCCTACCCAGACATTGAATCCAAATCTTTCTTGAAAATTACCTTCTCTCAGCAACCTAGGATTTTTTTGAGCCCAATACCTTGTATTATTTATTTCTATTGAACATACCATTATTCGTAAACCTAGACTCATCTGTAAACAGTATCTTCGAGACAAAACCATTATTCAAATAATGTCTCCGTTCTGGGTTATTTTCATATAGTTGCCAATGCAAATTGTATTTATAGGAGCGATATTTATGTTTTTTCAATACTTTTCTGGCACATTCCCTGCTGATCCCACATTCAATTTCCAATTCTCGCACTGAGGCAGATGGAGAAAAATGAACATATGCTAAAAACATTAGTGTCCGCTTCTTCACTGACGATGAAGTGGATGTGGTTTTGATCAGCTGGTTCTTCCATAAGCATGATTTCCAATTTCCTGAAATAGGTCCTCGATGGGTGCCGTTTTGACGGATAACGAACAGCGTATAGCATACTAGCATTGACAGCGTTCTTCTGACATTCTCCGTATTTCAATATCATATCGATTTGTTTGTTTCGAGAATAACGATTATTTTCCATTTCAAAAAAACCTCTTTAGAAACGAAACGAGATAACAAGACAAGTAAAATTGGTAATTCACTTTTGACATGACATTAATCACCTACTGTTTCCATGATTCCACGGCTACCTTTCATTTCATCAAACCTAAATGGTACCTTGTATTATTTATTTCTATTGAACATTCCATTATTCGTAAACCTAGACTCATCTGTAAACAGTATCTTCGAGACAAAACCATTATTCAAATCATGTCTCCGTTCTGGGTCATTTTCATATAGATGCTAATGCAAACTGTATTTATAGAAGCGATATTTATGTTTTTTCAATACTTTTCTGGCACATTCCCTGCTGATCCCACATTCAATTATCAATTATAGCATCGACAGCGTTCTTCTGACATTCTCCGTATTTCAATATCATATCGATTTGTTCGTTTCGAGAATAACGATTATTTTCCATTTCAAAAAAAATTTTTAGAAACGAAACGAGATGACAAGACAAGTAAAATTGGTATTTCACTTTTGACATGACATTAATCACCTACTGTTTCCATGATTCCACGGCTACCTTTCATTTCATCAAACCTAAATGGATAACTCATTGGATTTTGTAGGCATCGTATGGAATATTGTACAAATAAAAATTTTTGGAACGTTGTTTTCATTTGAGTGTTAAATATCGTAAATTTTTAGTGTTCTCAACACAAAAATGCCTTCATATTTGCTCTATCACATCAGGGTTTTCTATAAAAGGAAAAAACGTTGATTTTAAAATTTTAAGAAAAAATCAATTATTATGTTACAAATACGTATATTTAAACATGTTTGAAGAAAATATCAAGTACAATCATTACTATAGGACTATTTAGAGTGATATCTTTTGCGCTTTTCTGTAAAATTACGTCGGTGTGATTTTTTTGTGAATATCATCAGGAATATCACGTTTCAGTAAGCAGCAGTAATCAGCCATCATATTCACATTCCATCGACCTTAGTACTTTGTTTCCATAGTTTTGGTGTCTTGATAAAACCGTTCTCCCTGTTTTTCACTAAAATCATCAAGATTTTCAGGAAAAAAATCCAGATGTGTATCTAGAAAGTGGAGTTTTATACTCATATTGAATCCCATTTTTTTATATTTATCCAATAAAGTTGCCAAGATATTTTTATAGTCAGGGTGTTTTTGATTCCCTAAAAATCGTTAACAACGTTTTTAAAGGCCAGCCAAGCTTCTAATTCAGTAGTATTCATTGTTGCATCAAATTCCCCGTCTTTCATCAAAGATCTGATTTGTGGTCCATCGAATAGCCCTTCTTTTTTTTTGCATTAGATTATCTTGGGAATTTTTTATCCAGGTTTTTAAAACCATCATTGTCTTTGTTCAATGCTTCAACAAATTGTTTCATCATACTCACGATTTGAGTTGTATTTTAAAGCCAGAGTAAGCATTATATGCATTTTGCACAAAATCAGCCATTTTTTGTTTTTGCTTTGGAATCATAAAATTTCGACAGATGTAACAAAATGTATCCACACTATTTTAACTCTTTCTTGAAGACATTCTGTTTTGGAAATGTTGTTCAGCTACAAATCATTGATAAGATTCAATAAATATCAAAAGTAAAACACTAACAATTTTTTTAAATAAAGTATAAATTTTGTTAACAAAGTTATTGTAACGGCTTATTCTCATGTAACGCCTTAATAACTGGGTGTGCCGCTGTTGCAACTAATAGATTTTCTCACGAGAGGTCGCACAATTGAAAAAAGAGCGCCAAAACTTAATAATTTGACTTATTTTTATTAAAACAAATAAAATGACAATATATTAATTTTATTAAAAACCTGACGTGATACGTAAAAATGAGGTCTGGTCTCGTGGTCAGCACCACAAAATTGGTAGAAAATTAATAATATTTTCAACAAGGAAAATCATGTCGGCCGGTGTAATTGATCGTTTTTAGTTTTGAACAAAAAGAAACTGGTACATAATGTATATCGTTGAATTGGTAATTAAATTCTCTATCGAATGGCAAAATGGCCCTCGGTGGGTACCATTTGGAAAAGAAAAAAAAAAGTTGAGAGGTGTCAAGGGACACCCAGATGGAACGCAGTTCCTTTCGAATAATTAGTGAAGGAATTGTAATAAAATTATATTTTTTTTAAGTTATAATAATATTTTATATATATATATATATATATTATATATATATATATATAATATATATATATATATATATATATATATATATATATATATATATATATATATATATATATAGGTATGAATATTTATTGACTGTGAAATATCAAGGGAAATGAATTTTATTTGGGAAGCAGTCAGGTATGTTCGATTCAATGAATGTTCTTAGTTTTTTCAGTCAAGCTTTCGATAATGTTTATTATCTTTATCAAGACTCCTCTACAATATGAGTGATTAATAACAGAATAATATTATTAACAACTATACTTACTAACATGAAAATATTAAAAATTAGTCGTAAAGAGTGACATTAGAAGTTTCTTTCATGAAGGAAGAATTTTTAGACAGGTTCAATTGACTTTTTACAAATTGTCAAAATATATATACAGATGGAAAAAAATATTAAAGATTATTATTTGAATTCAGTTCATTTTGTTTTGAAAAATATAAGTATAAATAGAGCTCAGATCATCAATATCTGTTCGTTTATTAATGATATTGTCTTTATTTTTGTTAATATGAACCATTTCTAAAAAAAGTCTTTTAGATAAGATACTTTCAAAATCTAAAATTTCTGAATTATTATAATCGATACGATGATCTTCGTCAATAGAATGACTGGATAGTGCACAAGATCTTTTAAACCTTCTACAATCACTTTTGTGGCCTGTGATTCTATCTTTTAATAATTGTTTTGTTTGACCAATGTAAACTTTATGACAATCAATGCATGGTATCTTATAAATAATATTTGATTGAAATTCCTTTGGAACTGGTGTTTTCAATTTAGTATGGAGATTGGAAATTGTTTTTATATTAGTTTTTGCTATTTTTATATCATTGTTATTGAGGACTTTAATTAATTTTGGAGTCAGATTTTGAATATAGGTAAACTTTATAAGTTATTCTATTTATGTTGTTATTATTCGATGAATTTAGAATTGGAGGAATGTTATGTGAAGAAAGTACTAAAATAATTTTATTAACTAAAGAATTTGGGTATGAATTTTCGAGAAGTATGATTTTTAGTTCATTCAAACACTCTATTCTCAAAGAGGGATGGGTTAATTTCTCTACTCTTGTTTTCATATTAGTGATAACATTAATTTTAATATTGTTTGGGTGATATGAATGGTAATTTATTAGTCTATTACTATAGATGGGCTTTCTATACCACCTTGTAATCAATTTGTTATCTTCTGTTCTAATTAGTTTCATGTCAAGGAATGGAACTGAGTTATTGTTTTCTTTTTCTACTGTAAATTGAATGTTATCATCATATGAATTAAAAATATTGAGAATCTCTTCAATTTTATGTTGAGGAACAGAAAGTATGAGATCATCAACATACCTTTTTATAAAGGGGATCTCGAAGTTTATTCTTTTTAAACAGTCATCAAGAAGATCATCTAGTACAAAACTGGATAAAATTGGTGAAATACTAGAACCCATAGGAGTACCAAAATTTGTTTATAGAACTTCTCATCAAATATCATGTAGGTTGAATCAAATATAAAATCAATAACATCCATGAAAGTTTTTTTATCAAAGGACAGTAATTAGAAATAATATTCCATTTATTTTCAATGCTTCTTTTAACTAAATTGAGTGGTAAATTAGTAAAAAGTGATACTACATCTAAACTTATGATAATATAACTTTCAGGTAAAGTGATATTATTGATGAATTCACTGAAATTGAAAGAATCTTCAACATAGTAGGGATTGTTAGTATCATAAGAATCTGACAAAATTTTGGTGATATATTTGGTTATTTTACTGTTTGGAGAATTATTTGAAGATGTAATTGGTCTCATTGATAATACAGGTTTATGGATTTTAGGAAGCGTATAAAACCTTGGTGCTACAGCATTCTTAATTGTTAAGTTTTTTGCAGTTTTTCATCTATTATTCTTTTGGTTTTCAAAGAACTTTGTTGAATAGTTGAAGTAGGGTCTCTTTTCAACTCTTTATAGTATTTTTCATCGTTTAATAATAATTCACTTTTATCTTTATAATCTTGTTTATACATGATAACAGTTACATTACCTTTGTCACTATTTACTAAGCAAATTTCTGGGTGTTCTTTCAAGAAAATTTTAGATTTTTCAAAAATTCTAGTCAATTGGTCATTGGTTCCTTGGTTATTGTTGATGAAATTGGTAATGATATTAGTGAACTGAGCTCTGTACAAATTTCGTTGGTCATCATTGAATTCGTGGATAATATCTTCTAAACTGGCAAGTAAAGAATCTAATCTTATATCTTTATTTTTAGGACAAATACTAAATTTAGGACCTAGAGATAAGAATTGTTGTATATCTAAAGGAATATTCACATCGGTTAAATTCTTGAACCATTTTTTTTGAAATTTGATTTTATGTATTTCATTAGTTTTGAGTTCTTCGAATTTATGAATATTTTTTTGTTTGATTTTATTGAATATATTATTATATTTGATATTCATTCTACGTTCATATTCATTTATGATATGATGTGGTAATGAATTATAGTTGTTAATAATATTATTCTGTTATTAATCACTCATATTGTAGAGAAGTCTTGATAAAGATAATAAACATTATCGAAAGCTTGACTGAAAAAACGAAGAACATTCATTGAATCGAACATACCTGACTGCTTCCCAAATAAAATTCATTTCCCTATATATATATATATATATATATATATATATATATGTATATATAAATATATATATATATATACTCTGTCTATTCTTTCGTATATATATATATATATATACTCTCTCGACTTCGTAAACACAACAGCGCATAGGTTAGAACACGCACGCCTTGCTAAATACATACGCATTGATATTGTAATATTAACATATAATTTGCTTTTAAATTTATTAAAGTTATGACACGTACACTTGCTAAACACACAATAATGGAGAGATTATAACGCGTATGACTTGGTTAGCACAATAGTAAAGAGAAGTTATGATGCGTACTTGCTAAAAATACCTAAGCATTTATTATTGTCTGTATAAAATCTCTACTTACCTAACTCCATCAGCAATATCCGGAACTTGTGCAGAAACACTGTCAGGATTCATTATTGTTATTAATTTTTATTATTTATTATGTACAAAAAACCTGTATACACTCAACAAAAATAATCGTCGCGACACCACACTGTTCAATGTGAAATAGAAAGACGAAACGAAAATAACTGGCTTGCTTTCTATGAGAGAGAGAGGGAGAGGGAGAGAGAGAGAGAGAGAGAGAGAGAGACAGACAGAGAAACACGCGCACGGCTTACAACCATAGCGAAAGTCTCGTTACAACTTTTGGTCTCAATTTATTCCGTCTAGCCCTCTTTCGCAACACGCGATAAGGAACTACGTTCCAAAAATGATTTTGTCGTTAAGAAATGCGTTCAGAAAATTTCAATTCCTGCTGTAGGATTTGTTAATGATCTTATCGATGAAATGACTTTCACTATGAGTTACTGATGTAAATTAGTATAGCTCTTAAGCTCATCAAGGCCTCCTGGGCTAAGAAAATAATTGAGATATTTTTTTTTTCAATTGTGAAATAAAAATTTGGCAACACTGTCTATGTAATATGAGCCGTAGAATCCGAAAAACATCAAACATACAGGGTGTTCCATTTGAAAAATCGAAGTTGGTGGCTATTCTGACGAAACCGGAAGCCGGCCATTTTGTTTTCATATTACTGTCAATCTGAAATTGTGTCTCATATCTATGTACAAAATTTCATTCAAATCGGTTGATAAGTGAAGGAGATATAGGCATGGCCCTAGTCCCTTTGTCACCCGGTATACCACACCAGTCAGGTTTTTTATGACAAAATGGCATTATCTGAAGCCTGTACTTCGAAACCTTCAAAAAAGCAAAGAGTATTTGAGAAGATTCAAAATTCATGGAATTACCACTTGCAAGGGAAGTCGGAAAGAAATAGCGGTGAGTCGTCTTGAAGTCCTCGATTCATTTGATTCAAACGTTTAACTCCAAATACATTCATTTAACTCTTCTGAAAATGGAACTGTTGAACGCAAACATTTTCTCTGTTGAACGCAATCACGTAGAAAAATTATATCCACTAGCTTCCGAAAACCACACAGTGAAATCGCTCATCAAAACTGAATGAAAAAGATGAGAAAAACATTTTTATATCCAGTTGATGAGGGCGAGAATACAAAACTATTCATTGGAAGCTTTTCATAGCATGAGAAGTGAGATACCAGATCAAAGTTACTAGTGGTACGAGTCGAATACCCGTTTCACAACCACCTGATGCTAAAGAATTTCAACAAAAAAATCTCACGGGTAGCAAGTGATGAAGATATGGTTGTACAGGGGATTGGTCTTTTGACTTAATTGAATCTTCAAAGGTCTGTAGTGTTTAATTAGAGCCCTTGGGACTGGACACTGATTGTTTATATTGCACAGACAGATCTGACTTTATCCTAACTCAAAAATGTTCTGATTGTATGGTTTATATGCCTGAAAAGGGAAAAGTACTTTTCATGAAAGATTCCGAGTGTAACCACTTCAAATCATGCAATTTTATGACACAACGGATGAGAGCCTCCGAAATGATATCCTTAACTAAATTCCACAAATGAACATGAACTTATGAATTTTTATTATTGCCTAGTTAATTCATGGATATAGGTACATGAACTAGTAACAAATGGTTTATGCTGATAGCTTCCAACACAGAACATGAATTAGAGCATCTCTATCGAAATATAGTTAGACAATCCCTTCGAGAGGTGCTAGGTATATCTAAGTTTGTCACACCGACGACATATTTTTCTTTTTTCTCAAACTGAGTTCAGAAATATACTTATAAAAATAATTACAATAATGAACCTCCCTCCATGAACCGGATGATCAACGAAATTTATGGTAAACGTATGTACAAGTATCTGGAGGACAATTTATAATCTGAATTCTGTTCACGACGATTGCTCTCACTCGGTCTATTCCAGAATATGAGCTATTGTGAAAACTGATATACTTACGGAAAATACTCCAATGTCAACCTAGACCTACCCCCAGAGTTTTGGTGGATAAATGTGATATCAGTTTCATCACGAACGACAGCTTCACATATTTCATAAAAGTGGATGTGCTTAGCAAATATAATAATAATTCACAACCAAGTTGATGAACAAACAGGTAGCAAAACTCGATTCTGAAATCTTGACAGACATAATTTGACGCTACCAATTCAACAATGCTCATCAAAGTCGGTGGACATAGAACTCAATAATCTAAACCAGCCGACTCTGATGAGCAAAGGCAAACTGAACATTATTCTTCGAAGGCATTCCGCTTATAGGACAACTTCTCTATGAAAGACAAAAGTAGTGAGACAAAATATAATAATATCTCTCTGCCTAAGTCTTCCAAAGAGCCGTTGCCATTCATCGATGGTCACTTAGTATAATGGTACATAAAAACACTACAAACACAGAAATATCAACAAATCCAAGTACTTTCGGTGATATTGGACGGTGAGTTAGCTACGAAAATTCAGAATGATAAGGGAAATTTTTATACAAAAACCTTCCTTACTAGCTGAGAAGCACATAACGCTGCAGCTACTCGCTCTCGGGGAGGGAAGCGTGGGCGGGCGGTCAAGTCCGTTAATTTTTAATCAAAATAAATTCTTTGGGTGCAGCACTGAAATGTTGAAATTTTGTGTAGTTACAGTTTTCAACTGTAGAAATTGCGTAATATTGTTGCCAGAAATCTAGGTCGAGGATTAAACGTTGCTAGAAGTCGGTAAAGTTGTAAAATTCAATATCAAAGTGCAGTTCTGGCGTTTTCGTTTTTCATGACTCGAACAAGCTGTACATAAATTGCCAGAAGGCAAAATGATTGCTAAGTATATAAAAATGATTATATCGCCAGAAGTTCTTGAGGACGCAAAACATTTTTTTTTATTGGAAATAATTCTATGAAGTTTTGGCAATTTCTAACTTTTGATGACTTATTGATAAATTACGAGCAGACAAAACGGATAAGTATAAACAATTATATTAATTAGAATCCTTTGTTAACTCACACTCAGTATTACTTCCACCTTGAATTCCAGTAGAAGACCCTTATATTTTTACAGATAAAATTTCAACAGAACGTTGTTATATCCATTATTATGAGGTCCAAGAAAGGTTAAAAAAATGAACCTAGAGATTCGTAATTATATTGGCGGGTTGGGTTGACCTGTGTAGGTGAAATCAGGAAATCCTCGTTATGGATTTTACGGCAGAATATATTATTCCAGCGCCAGCGGCAGAGGAATCGTTATTGGATTTTGATATTCTTCTAGTGAATGTTTAAAATCTCGCATTGTCAGCCGGGCATATATTAGTTTTGAATCCCAGAATCATATGTATTTTGATTGCGACTTTTGTGTTAGTTTGTTTGATACTAAGACTGCAAATCACACTCAGTAAAATTTCCAGGCAAAATGCTTTCTCGAAAATTTCTCAATTTTTTTTGCGTTAAAACTTCAGCACTCATATGATATTACCCTCGATAAAACCCCTAGCACTTATGATATTACCCTCGATAAAACT
The DNA here is from genome assembly GCA_018342105.1 of Gonioctena quinquepunctata. Classification (NCBI taxonomy): domain Eukaryota; kingdom Metazoa; phylum Arthropoda; class Insecta; order Coleoptera; family Chrysomelidae; genus Gonioctena; species Gonioctena quinquepunctata. The sequence goes on from JAFIRS010005235.1 coordinate 18,302, forward strand.
CTCAGTACTTATGATATTACCCTTGATAGAATCCCTAGCACTTTCGATATTACTCTCGACCAAATCTACAAATATCGTTATCGTTTGGGTAAAATACAGAGAAAACATAATCTCTGTATCGGTTGCGCCAAATTTCGATTGATTCTCGTGATGAAACGAATGACATATATTTTCAGGATCTTGGGATCGGCAAAAATATATCGACATTTTTTAAAAGTCTTGTGGTGTCTTTCCCAATAGGTAGTGATTTTGATGTTATTCATATTCTCGAAAATCTATCGATGCATTAATTTGTATTTTTTGGTTCTGCTATAATTTCTTTCAGGCAAGCTTTCCAGCACAACTCTACTATTTCTGAAAAATCATTTGTGATTGTCTCATTATATGTTATTGAATAGTAAAATCACGAAAATCAATTTTGATGTATTGATTTGCGTTGTTTGGTTCTGATAATTTCTATTCTAACTCTAGTATTTTTGAAGAATGATAAACAACAAAAAATGTTCCGTTCATTCGGAGTGACTGTGCTGGAGTTATTAAATAGTAGGGGCATGAAAAACTATTCTGATGATTTTTATAGCTATGTTATAATTTCTTTTCGAAATATTTTCCACAGCACAACTCTACTATTCTTGAAAAATGATAAACAGGAATATTATCTTTCACTATATACTAGACGGGCTTGCCACTCCTACTGAGAAGGAATCTTTTATTTAGAAACCTATCTAGGTGGGAGATTTTCGGAGTGTTTCTTTCTGTCACTAGGTACCGCCAGTTGAAGTTTATCTTTTCCGGCGTACCTATAGGTGTTACAAGCTCGATGATGGTTTGTTTACGTTGTGTCTCACTTCAGCCAGAGTTCTTTGGACCTTTGGCTGGTTGACTACTCCGTACTGATGAGGGCCAAGAAGCCTGAAACCGGTATGCGGATTGTTAAGGTGAACGACATAAATTAAACATAATCGAGCTTATCAAAAAAACATTTGCATTCAATGTCCATTGATATTATATGGAAGTATGCATGGATTTTCAGGTGAATATCATTCAATGTTCTGCGTGGTATTTGCCAGGAAGTAGTTGTTTTCACCTGAGATCTACCATTTTCTGGTTCAATTTTATATTGAATCCTTTATGTGAAGAAACCCGTTTAATTCGATTTTTTTATTCATTCCACTTCACATGGCACTTATCTTTCACTATATGCTAGACGGACTTGCCACTCCTACTGAGAAGGAATCTTTTATTAGAAACCTATCTAGGTGGGAGATTTTCGAGTGTTTCTTTCTGTCACTAGGTACCGCCAGTTAAAGTTTATCTTTTCCGGCGTACCTATAGGTGCTTAAGCTCGATGATGGTTTGTTTACGTTGTGTCTCACTTCAGCCAGAGTTCTTTGGACCTTTGGCTGGTTGACTACTCCGTACTGATGAGGGCCAAGAAGCCTGAAACCGGTATGCGGATTGTTAGGTGAACACGACATAAATTAAACATAATCGAGCTTATCAGAAAGAAACATTTGCATTCAATGTCCATTGATATTATATGGAAGTATGCATGGATTTTCAGGTGAATATCATTCAATGTTCTGCGTGGTATTTGCCAGGAAAGTAGTTGTTTTTCACCTGAGATCTATCATTTTCTGGTTCAATTTTATATTGAATCCTTCATGTGAAGAAAACCGTTTGATTCGATTTTTTTTCTAGGAATATTATTCGTTCATTTGTAGTGATTGTGCTGGAGTTATTGAATAGTAAAGTCTCGAACATCAATTTTTATTTATTAATTTGCATTTTTTTTGGTTCTGTTATAATTTTTAATCGGAATGTTTTCCATCAAAACTCTACTAGTTCTGGAAAATGATATACAAAAAAGCATTCTCCGTTTAATATGATTGATTGTATTGGGGCTATTGAATAATAGAGTCACGAGAACAAATTTCAATGTATTAACCTGCATTTTCCGGATTTTTTATAATTTATATTCAAAATATTTTCTAGCATAACTTTACTATTTCTAAGAAATTTTAACAACAAATTTTTCTTATAGAGTAATTGTGCATGAATTATTGAACAGTGGGGTCATGAAAACAAATTTGTATGTAATAATCTGCATTTTATGAATCATCAGTTATAATTTCCATTCGATATATATTCTCCTGTACAACTTTTGTATTTCTGAAAACAAAAACTAAAAAAGGGATTATCCGTTAGTTCTTGTGATTGTGCTGAAATTATTAAATGATAGAGTAACGAAAACTATTTTCATGTATCAATCTGCATTTTTGGGCTCTGTTATAATTTTTATCCAAAATCTTTTCCAGGGCAACCGTACTATTTTGAAAAAATGATAAACAAAAACCTATGGCGCGGCCAGTCGGGACGAGTGATTTCAGAATTTATGATCTCCTATCACTGTTAATTATTCAAGTGTAACCCTAAGGCTCTTACTCTTTAGACTTCGAATATGTGGGCCTCAGCCATTCACGGTTTGATGAAATTTTGACTGGTCAAGCACTAGAGACCGGTCTCTAATACTTGCCATGAGGGTGTTTCTCGAATAATGACCGAGAGGGAATTTTGATATGAAATTTGGAAAAAGTAATAATTTCTATTGAGGATGCAGCTTCGCTACTCAGTATGGATTAGCAGGTAGCCCATCACTCTAAAGAGTGCCTGGGACGTTTAAAAAGCTAGGGGTCGCCTATGGCATAATCAGTGGCTTCCCTGACGAGCGGATTCTCGTGGGCTGTTGCGCAATCAAATACTTTCTGATTGCGTTCTCGAATGATGCTTCTGATGGAAGGCAGATTTAAGTCTTCAAGGATCCGATCGTTCCGCACGTACCACGGAGCGTTCGTTATCATCCGCAGAACTCGCATTTGCGCCCGTTCCAGGACGCCAATGCTAGACCTGCAGATTTGGCCCCAGGCGGCTGAGGCATACAAAATGACAGGCCTGAACATCATCTTGTAAATCATGATTTTGTTTTTTAATAAGAGTTTAGTCTTCCTATTGACGAGAGGGTATAGCGCGCAGATTTTGTTGACAATCTTTGTTCTTACAATTTTGACGTGTGGACCCCAGGTGAGCCGGCGATCCACAGTGACTCCCAGGTACTTGACCTGCTCTGACCACTCTATCTCCCTTCCTGAGATAGTCACTCCCCTCTCCGGGTTATTTCTCTTACGTCCCATCGAGATTGCCTGTGTTTTATCAGGATTCAGCTTTATTTTCCACTCCAAATATCACTGCTGGAGGTCGATTAATGCATTTTGCAAATAAACGACCCCCATCAAGTGGTCGGCTGCAGAGGAGAGCAAAGCCGTATCATCGGCGAACAGGGAGATTTTCACATGTTCGCTTCTTGGTATATCGGACGTGTAAAGGGCGTATAATACAGGAGACAGTACTGCCCCCTGAGGAACACCAGCCTCAATTTCTCTCGAATCCGAGAGAGAATTGTCGACCCTGACTTGGGATGTCCTACCTAAGAGGAACGATTTCAACCATTTGACCAAACCCAATGGCAAATGAAAATCAATGAGTTTGGCGAGTAGACCTTCGTGCCAAACCCTGTCAAAAGCTTTGCTGATGTCCAGCAAAACTATATGCGCGTTATTATTGGTGTTCAGTGATGTTATTGTGTCCTCCACCAGCCTCATTACCTGAAGCTCGGTGGAGTGAGCACGTCTAAAACCGAATTGTTCATTAGGTGGGACATTTCTATCCTCCACTTCTTCATCAAGCCTTTGCAGGACGATCTTTTCAGCCAACTTAGCTGAACTGCAAAGCAGACTGATCGGTCGATAATTTTGTGGGGGAAGGTCGGGTTTTGTCCCTGTTTTGGGATCATGACCACAATGGCATGCCTCCCTCTACGAGGGAATCTCTTAAGGCGCAGAGAGTTGTTTATGATATTTAATAATGATTGCACCTGGTTTTCCGGAAAAAACTTAATCATTCGATTAGTTATTCCATCATAACCAGGTGCTTTTTTGGGGTTGAGCCCCTTAATATAAGCCTTAAGTTCATCCAACGTAGCTGGACGAATGTCATCGTGATTGGGTTCCCTGAGGGTGCGGCGAACCGATCTTCTAACAAAGATCACGATCCAAATCATCGTCTGGATGCTCGTTCAATCTAAATTGCCTTTCCATCGAGTCTGCAAAGCTTGAGCTTTGGACTCGGTGTCATACACGATCCGGCCTCGCCATGAATAGGGGAGATCGGTCTTTTTGGTTTTTAAATTTTGGTGAATTTTCCAACGTTGATCATTATTTTCTAAATTTTGAAGGGTTGTGCCAAATCTTTCATTTCGAAATTCCGATATGTTTTCACGAACCTCCCTATTCAGTTTGTTAGCTCGGATTCTGTCCGCAGGGAACAGACTCCTTTGGTACGCTCTTTTGGCGCGGTTTCTTTCACGAATGAGGTTTTTAATTCTCATTGGAAATTCATCATGGAACTTTGGAGCCGGTTCTCTGCGGGAGGAATCCTCAAAGCATTTTATAATGTGAGTTCGTAGCGCGCCAGACCTCATCCAACTCGAGTGGAGAATCTATCCACTCAGGAGCGCAGTAAGCTGTCTCCAGAAGCGAACGGAATCTCTCCCAGTTCGCCTTTGTACACATGCGATCTGATTGGGGCGTAGGATCATTCCCCAGTGATAATATCACCGGGTTGTGATCGGAGCTCAACTCGGAGAGGACGTGTATATCCCAGTTCCAGGTGATGTTTCTGGCCAGGGCAATGTCAAGCACGTCGGGCCTATATGGACCAAAGTGCGTCGGCTCATCTGGAGCCAACACTTGATATTCATACCTGTCACTATGTTGTCTCAACCGTCTACCACTAACGTTGGTTACACGACTCCATTGTACGTGCTTAGCGTTCAGATCACCCATGACCAGAACAGGTTGATCTGTTTCCATCAGGAGCACATCAAGTGCCTCAGGAACTATTTGATTTCGCGGAGGGTTGTAAGCACTGATTAAACGCATAGGACCACTCCTCGTGTTGAAAATTATACCTACAGCTTCAATACCATGAGTATCATCATTGGAAATGCCAAACTGAACATGCGAATAACAACGTTTTACCAAAATATCAACGCCGCCACCCCGACGTCCAATCCGGTCATTTCTGAGCACTTTGTAGTTAGGAAATCTAACAGGTTCCCCATTAAGATGAGTCTCTTGCAGAAAAGCAACGTCTATGTTGTTTCCTACAAGAAACTCTTGAAACTCGAGTCTATTCTGGAGAAGTCCATTACAATTCCAACTCACTGCTTTGATGAAATTCGGAAGCTGCCGTTCACCCATTAATGGGATTAAAACCAGTTGAAAACTTTGCAGCAGCTTCTGCGAACTGCGCAAACAACATCCTCATTTGATCTAAAGTACTAAGAATGTCTTTAGGCGTGGAAATTGGGGCTGTCTGAGAAGGGGGGGCGTCCCGGGCCGCCGCCGCATATGACACTCCCGCTCGTGTCCTATTTTCGGGGAAATATCTTCGATTCTGCGATTGTGAAGCGGGGTCCATCCTGCGCCTTATTCGTGGGCATCTAGGACACCCACGATAGTTCGCAGTGTGTTCCCCACCGCAGTTCGCGCACCTAGCTTTTTCTTGCCTAGGTTTTTGACATTCTCGTGTGATATGTTCTTCCCCGCATTTGACACAAGTGGGTGTGGCACAGCAGTTCAGCTGACAGTGGCCGAAACGCTGACAACGATGACACTGTCCCACAGAGGCTCTAGGTCTCTGGGGTTCAGCGGTGATTTGAACATTTAATATGTCCGTGATTTTAAAAATTTCTTTTTGTTCTTTGTTTAAAAGAACAAGGACAAGAGGTAAAGGGGTTTTTTCCGAATCAGATTTGTGCATTCGAGCCACTGAATCCGGGGCAAACCCCCTTTCAGACAGCTCTGCTTTAATGTCTTCGCAAGAAATAAATTCGGGAACGCCTCTCAGGACTACCCGTAATTTTTTGTCCTCAGGGAGGCTGTAAGTATGAAATGGGATTTTTTGGTCCCTGAAAACACTACTTATCTTCCTGAAAGTTTCAGGAGAGTCTGGAAAAATTTTTACTCCGTCAAAGACATTCTTAGCGGGTTTAACAAGTTTTATGTTATTGGATTTGAACAACGAAATGACTGTTGTCCACATATTCTTATCCCTAACAGTGATGGGAGGGACATTCTGTCTTTTCAACGTCTGTGGAGTCAGTTCCGTTGGTGGTGTATTGGTCACGTCAGTCTGTTCCATCGTAATGTCGTCATTGTTGGAATTTTGGGGGACGTTTGAATCGCAATTTTCGATTGAATTTGGTGAATTTAAAATTTTCGAGAAAATGGTGGAGGAGTCAATGTTTCTCACTTGAGCTGATTCCGGTCCTGGAATAGCTGACTTTTCGATCGTGGGGACGTGCATATCGCCGTCTGACAATTTTGACAATTCGTGAAATTTATTCGAAATGGGAACCAAATTTGGATTTTTCTAATAGGACTCGTAACTACTACTATTCTAGAGCTTCTACGTTGGGGTTGAGACATTGAGGGTGGATTTACTTTACCCTTCGGTACTGGAAGTGCCGGGAATGAATCAATTCGGTGCCTTTTGGCTGGAGCTTGTCCGTTTTGGGTATCTGGTGTGGAGATTCTGGATTGAACTAGGGCATTGACTGCAGGGATTTTGATGAGGTCATCGCCAAGAGAGGCCAACAAGGCCCCGAGCACTTCCAGGAGATCGGCTCTATCGAGAGAACCGATCCCTGCAAGCACCGACTCCTTGTTCGCCAGATTGCACTCACCAGTCGGCCGATCGGATTCCGCTGAGTAGGAGGAATTTTCGGTAATCTTCAATGGTGTGGATGGCTGGGGGGGGGTTCTTTCGCCTTACGTTGTACAAGACGCTGGTTGGCTTCGGAAACACTGGTTTTTGCTGATTTTTTCGGGAGCGAAAAATAGACACAGGCGTACGGTTTATCAGGACCGTATTGTTTCAGAATTTATTTGATTCTGAAGTTCAATCATGCTAACGAATCAAGTATAAAAAAAAAATCTTTGGAATCAAAAACAGCATGTCTATTTATGTATAAAACTCAAACTTTCCAATCAGAAGTTGGTGAAAGATTCAAATATCCCTGAATGCTTCCTAATATTTCTAGGTAAACTCACTCAAATCAAAAGAAAGAAGTATAACCAGAACACAAAAATATACTTGGGTTTCAATCTCAATACCACTTAAAAAATTAATTACTTATATTTATTTGGCATACTATTTTCAACTTTGAAATCTAAAGATGTTAAAATATAAGGGTTGTATCTGATTGACAAAAGAGCGAATGGACCTCAAATAAAAGGAGCATACACGGTAAACAACAATTATTATTAATAATATTATTGATAGCTTTTATTCAGAGAAGGTTTACAAAGAAGTTTCCTATGTTTGAAATAAAACGTTGGAGTGTATTCGCGAGTATTTATTACTTACAGGGGAGAAGCACTGAACACTGTGTGCGAAAAGATATACATATCTGTTTCGATTACATGAAAATTATAAAATGAAAAGACAATATATGGTACAGCTATATAGAATACAGGATAAAAGGTACGAATGCGAACTAACAGTATATATACATACCATATACAGTATCGGAAACAATGTATCTGGGGTATAGACAGAAATCTACACGAGCAACAAGGAACGCAATGATATGATAATACCACATAAACAAGAGAGACGCACTGCTGTGAGCCCCTCCTGTTACCCCACCCGACGCATTAACTGACCACGTGGCAATGCGACACAGCGCACAACGACTCGACTCATTCTTGCGAAGCCGTGGTTGCGAAAACAATTATTGCCGTGACAATTATTACCTTTTGAAACATGCCGCCTATTTACACAACCGCAGAGAAACAACAGATCGTTAAGTAGTAATTTGGGGGTAATTCTGTACAAGATACTAGAAATCAATTCATAGTGGCTTTTGCAGATAGACCTGTACCTACGGAAGCGACTGTCCTTTCAATTATTAATAAATTTCAGAATTTTGGGTGTGTGGCAGCACATTGCAAAAAATGTTGTCCCACAAATCCACCACCGCATCCTAGACCCCGAGGAACGGGAAATAAGAGAAACACAAGTGTGTGCATTGGCAAAAACGACACCTTATTCGAGTAGACAGATCGCCGACGAAGTGAATTTGAATGAAAGAACTGTAAGGAATATTTTGAAGAGAAACTGTTATTATTGTTTCAAAGTCAAGACCACACAAGAACTTTTGCCTGGAGACCATTTCAGACGTATGGAGTTTTGTGAAACGATGGTCGAAAAATCCAATAGGTCATTTCGTGTAAATGATGACTTTCTAAAAAAGGTGTTATTTACCGATGAATCGTCCTTCTCAATTCATCGAAAACACAACCCATCCGTAGAACGATATTGGTCTCGTAAAAATAAACATTTGAGTATTGCTGTGAGAACACAGTACCCAAGCAAATTAAATGTGTGGACGGGACTTTTAGGCGATCACGTCATAGGCCCATTCTTTATTGAAGTTAATTCAAATGCAGCAAAATTTTTGCAACTTTTGCAAATTTAAATTATTCCTGCAGTTCGCGCTCTTTCGATTTGCTTTAACGACGTGTGGTTTCAACAAGATGGTTGTCCTGCCCACAATGCAGGCATTTAATTTGGAAAATAAAAAATATAATTATAATATATCAGCAAAGATTCTACGCCCAAGTAGATAGAAACAGTTGTCCTACAGTTATTTTTCAATAACCATCATCTTTTGAGATACGATTTTACTCAGTATGCCTTTTAGAGGACAATATTGTCCGTATATCCTCATAATGATAATGCGTGAAGCAAAGAGTCGTCCTGGGGTTTTCAGATTAAAAAATTATTCGTCATTTGTTCGAAAATTATGTGTTTCGATACGATTTTAATCGGGCTGTCATGTGTTTTGTAATGAAATTTAAAAAAAAATCCTCGGAAAATCATTGGCATACCGTTAGGGTGGGCCGAAAGGGTTGGTTTGGTTGTATTTGAATAAGGAAATTTACAAAAATGCTTAAAAAAATATGGCATACCGATTGCGTATGCCCAAGTACTTTTTACATTCCAACAATTTTGAACAGTTATGGAATAACATTCCGTGATTTTAATCAGTATGCTATTCTATTTTCATACAGTTTATGGTAACGTAACGTATGAGTACATGAAATTGGCATATCGTTTGCGAGAGTAAAAACTACAGTCATACGCAAAGAACATTGCAAAATATAAACAACAATTTCTGCGTTTTTAAGCAGTATGCCTTTCTGTTTTTATGATAATCATGGTATATGTAGGTGGAAATAACAAATGACATACCAATAAGTAAGGTCCAAGGTTGTTGAGAATATTAAAAAAGGGATGCAAATATAGAGAAAACCGGTGTAAGGTAAGCGTAACATTTTTTGTTTTTTTTCAGCAGTATGCCCTTCCGTTTTTATAATAATCATGGTATATTAGGTGGAATAAAAAAGGATCAAAAAATCTTGTTGAAAATATTAAATAAATTAATTAATAAAAAGCCTTTTTGAACAATCTTTCATTCAAATGCGTTAAACAGTGAAAAATAAATGCTTTGGATGTGCGACGTAGGTTATTCCGTGAGTTACAGATTCAAAAGCTTTGTATTCGAACTGAACATTTTGTAACTCAACCAAAGCAATTATTTTTTACATTTTAGCGCATTTGAATAACATTTTGTCTTCAAAAAGGTTTTTTATTAATTATATTATTATGTGCTTTTTAGTTAGTACGCCTTAATCTATGCATTTTTGTTTAAGCATCATTATTATGCGGCCTTGAGCTATCTAGTTTTGAGCTATCTAGTTTTGAGCTGTCTAGTCTTGAGCTATCTAGTTCTTCAATGAGGAGCCCATCTAAAGATTAACTCGTCCGCCATCCTGGAGCTGTCATCTTCGATTCATGAATTTCGACAAAAAATCAATAATCCTCGACTAAATTCATAAACTCTGACATACCAACTCTGAATATGAACCGTCCATAATCACAAAATTCGACCACCATCTTGGAGCCGCCATCTTGAATTTATGAATTTTGATAAAACAATTATAATTTCCGACCCCGAAAACTCCCACATACCCATTTTGAATCGGACCATAATCACAGAGATCGTTCGCCATCTTGGAGCCGCCATTAACCCCGACATACCAATTTTGAGTCAAATCGGACCATTAACACAAATCTCGTCCGCCATATTGGAGCCGCCATTTTGTTTTTTCTCCAACAAAAATTCCATGATGCATAATGAACACCTTCCAAATTTCAAGGTCAAAATTCACTTGCAATATTTGTAATAAACATGCATATATACATACATACATACAAATGTGAAGTCAAATGAAAACTTGTGAAAAAGGATGCAAATATAGAGAAAACCGGTGTAAGATAAACATAACATTTCTGTGTTTTTAAGCAGTATGCCCTTCGGTTTTTATGATCATCATGGTATGGTATGTAGTTGGAAAAACAAATCGCACATCGATTGATGAGGTCTAAGGTTTATAAAAATAGAGAGAAAAAAAAGTTGATGAAAATAGAGTTGCCAGAATACTGGTCCTCTATAGCATCTGCCTCAAACGTATTTTGAAAGGGAGGCCACTTAAAACGGTCCTGCGACAGGGGAGCATCGCGGCAATGTCGGAAAATCGAAAAAGTATGAAAATATTATTACTTTTTTTAATTGGTAAGCCCTCACAACTTGTATGCCATTTTTATTTCAACAAAGTAAATTACTACCTTTAATTATAAACCAAGAAAGAGGCATACTGATTAAAAACACGGATGTTTTTTCATAATTTTGCAACATTTTTTACAATTTTTCATATGGAAAACTCGCACAACTTGTATGATAATGAAAACAGAAAGGCATACTGCTCAAAATCATGGAACTTTTTTAATCTATTTTGCAACTTCATTTCGATTTTTTAATATGACGATCCTGCACAACTCGTTTGCTGTATTACATATCAACAATTTAGGAGACAAACTTAATATCACAACAAATTTTGTGCTGATTGAAATCACAGAATGTTATTCCATAACTATTCAAAAGCTTTGCAAAATAAAAAGTATGTTGTAATTTGGGGTTTGGAATTGAAATATAGTTGATGATCTTCACTTAGATGTATATTAATAAAGAATCTTGCAGGTTATAAGAAATGCCAACCGGCACAACCAACAGAAGTACACACTTATGTAGAAACAAAATGTAATAATCCTGGTTTCAACAATGCGTCTCTACTTTATAGCTGACGCTCATGAGACGCATATTCGTCATTACGACGCTGTTGCGTGATGGTATTCGACCAATAGGAACTTGACATGGACAATGGAATATCTAGAACAAGAGTAAGCAGTTTTTGAGTTCGTTAGCGAAATGCAGAGCCTCAGCTTTGAAGTATCGAAGTAGGATTGTTGGCAATATGACGTCATGAGTAATAATAAAATATATATTTATATATATATATATATATATATATATATATATATATATATATATATATAAACAAACAGTAGCACCTCGTAGAGGGTGTGAAGGGTACTTCACAACATCTCTCCTCCCCCTAATTTTGAAAATTGTATCTCGGGTTGCTATAATTTTCTGCTCTACCCTCGTATCCAGCATTAGCTTGTAATTCTAAATCATCTGACGGCTGTGTTTCAGTAACTATGTCATTTGTTTTTAACTTATTTACAAACATTTGCATAATTCTTGACCTTAGGCAGTAACCAAATATCGCTAATAAAATAATTGCTAACAATGAAGAAACTGAGATGTCGTGAAAAGTAAGTGGTCTGGATTCAAACATTGAAGTGTCAGCTTGACTTTCTTGGAAATCTAATAGCTCAATGTCTTGACTAATCTTGGCAAGTGCATTCATATCGTTTGACTCGACAATTTTTATTTTATTCGAAGAAAATTTTAAATCTGTGGATTTGCCATGTGTTCAGCTGCTTCATAAGAGGTCACAGAAATGTAACGTAAATAAACTTAACTTGGTTATACTAATTTATTTCACACTTAATCTACAACTTAATTTATATTACTACGCCACTGTATAGCTCGATCGTATGGGCTCGTTCAGACTGTCCGACTCCACTTGAGGGTTGCCTATTTATCTCCGATACAGCATTCTCGATGTTTCGAATTCTGTCAGTTGGCGACCGGCGTGTTCCAATTGTTTCCAATATTGACCGTTGTTTTCCGCGGCAGAGCGTCTGGATGGTTCTCGAATATCTCCGGGGATGATCTCATCGTTGTCGATGGCAACGCGTGAGGCGACAGGTCCGGCCTAGGTTCGTTACATTGCCCCCTTTTTAAAGACATTTCGTCCCGAAATTTCATCCTTGGAGTGTGACGATATCTGCATGACTCCCCATATCTGCACCGTGAAGTTCGATGGAAGTAACACTCCACGGTCTTCATGATCGGTCGTGGAAGAGGGTTACAGCAAACCAAAATCTTGACGCCGCTGGATCTGAATATCGCCTCCAGCATACTTCTTATGACTCTCCAGTCCAACCCACAGGACAATTTTGGAATTGCTAGATCCACCAGATTCTGGTCCACCATAGTATCTCTTAGTTTGGTGAGACTCTTCCAGACATCTTCATAGGACGGTTTATCTTGGGAATGCCTCTTGGTAACTAGGTAGTAGATGTTTCTCTGGCCTTTCTTCAACTGTAGCACCCCACCAACTTCTGGATTCTGCTCCCGCAGTGTTTGGAGTTGACCAAATTTCTTGGAGAACACTGCGGCGATGCCCCTGGACATTTGAAGATCTTCTGCCACACAGTGCGCTAGTGCGTAGTCAGCAGGCACCTCGAAAAGGTCTCGTGACTCCTCTCTAGTAACCCCATGTAGAACTTTCTGCCCGTTTGAATACAAGGACATAAACTTCTCGAACGTCATATCATCCTCCGGTGGCTTGAGGGTGCGAACTTGGTCATGGTTTCCAGCGTAAGGGCCAACCTGTTGAAATGGACGACCCTTGGTTTCCCTCGGGTGGCTTATGGATTCGGTACACAAGGTCGTTTATCCTTTTCACGATTTTATACGGGCCTTCCCACGAGTTCCGCAACTTTGGTGATAGTCCACGACGACGTTTGGGGTTGTACAGCCAAACCAGGTCATCAACCTTAAATCCTCCAGCGTCGGCCTTGATGTCATAGGTCTTCTTCATTTTATCGCTGGCACTCTGGATGTTCAACCGGACTCGGTCGTGGATGTCGTCCATTCTCTGCCGAAGTTTGCTGACGTAGTCCTCTCCCGCAGTGTCTTGTCCTGGCGGTATCCCAAACTTCAGGTCACAAGGCAGTCGCAGTTCTCGGCCCATATAATACTAGCAGGAGTTTGACCGGTTGACTCGTGTACTGCGGATCGATAGGCCATCAGGAACAAATGAAGATACTGGTCCCAGTCTCTTTGATGGTCAGAGACAACCTTGGACAAGTGGCGGTTGATCGTCCTGTTCATCCGTTCCATTCCATCGGACTGCGGATGTAGGGCCGTGGTTCTTGTCTTGCGGATGTTCAGCAGTAGACATATTTCTTGGAAAAGGTTGGATTCGAAATTTCTGCCTTGATCCGAGTGCAGCTCCATTGGAATACCGAATCGACATATCCATTCTTTCACCAAGACGTCGGCGACGGTGATGGCTTCCTGGTTGGGCAGGGCATAGGCTTCCGCCCACTTACTGAAGTAGTCCATTGCCACAAGGATGTATTTATTCCCGTGGTCGGATACGGGAAACGGGCCGGCGATGTCAATGGCGATTCTCTCGAACGGGCTGCCTACGTTGTACTGACGCATCGGGGCCTTGGGTCGTATTCGAGGTCCATTGCTAGCTGCGCATAAAGCGCACTTTCTGCACCAGTCCTGTACGTCAGCTTGACAATTGGCCCAGTAAAACCGTTGCCTCACTTTCTGCAGGGTCTTCGTCACTCCCAGATGTCCTCCGGCGACTCCATCATGGATTTCTCGCAGCACTTCCTCTCTTCTGTTCCTGGGAACAATTATTTGGCGTCTGTCTTCCCCACCAATGTCGGCCTCCAACACCCGTTTCAGGATCCCATTGTCCAGAATAAGAGAGTTCCATTGTGCCCAATAAGACTTAACAGCCGGCGAGTAACCTGCGACTTCCTGCCATGATGGTCTTCGATTGCCCTTCTTCCAGCTGACGACTAAGCCAAGGTCGGGGTCTCTCTCTTGGTCTTTCTGGATCTTGCTGTCATTCCAGTTGTCATCCATTGCCGCGGTTCTAAAAAGTGTTGCTTCTTTCTCTTCTGCTCGTCGGCAATGTGAGCAATCATCTGGACATGGTCTTCGCGACAAGGCATCTGCATTCTTATGGCTAGTTCCGGCTCGATGTTCGATCTCGAAATCGAATTCTTGGAGTCTCTCGATCCAACGTGCTACTTGACCCTCAGGTATAGGTGCGTTGATCAAAGCTCCTTTCAGCTTCCTGAATGAGTCTTGACATTCTTCGGACCACTGGAACTTTGTTTGGCCTTCCGTGAGCTTGGTCAGTGGTTCAGCGATGTTGGCGAATCCCAGCACATATCGGCGATAGTATGTGCATAAACCAAGGAAACTCCGAAGTTGGTGAATGTCTTTTGGGATGGGCCAATCCTTAACAGCTTTGATCTTCTGGTCATCCACTGCTACTCCTTCCCCAGAGACAACGTGGCCGAGGTATCGTACTTCTTTTTGGAACAGATGGCATTTCTTAGGGCTCAGCTTCAATCCGGAGTTCCTCAGTCGCAGGAATACTTCCTCCAAGTTTTTCACGTGGTCCTCAAACGATCTGCCGACCACAATTATGTCGTCGAGATACACTAGACACGTGTTCCATGAGAGTCCCTTCAGTACTGTTTCCATCAATCTTTCGAATGTAGCGGGAGCATTACAGAGCCCGAATGGCATAACGGTGAACTGCCACAATCCTGAGCCGATGGTAAAAGCAGTCTTTTCTCGATCTTCCTGAGCCAGTTCTACTTGCCAGTATCCACTCTTCAGATCAAGGGTCGAGAAAATCGTGGAACCAGCCAATGTGTCTAGGGTGTCATCTATTCTCGGGAGAGGGTAACTGTCCTTCTTCGTGACATTATTAAGTTGGCGATAGTCTACACAAAAGCGTGTCGATCCATCCTTTTTCTTCACCAGTACGACTGGAGAGGACCAGGGACTGTCAGATGGTTCGATAACTCCTTCTTGTCCCATATCGCTGACTATTTTGTCAGCCTCTTCCTTCTTGGCAAGAGGAAGTCTTCTTGCTGATTGCCGGATCGGTCGGGCACCCCCAGTATCAATCTTGTGCTGGACCACATTAATTCGACCCCCTTTTCCTTGTCCGGTATCGAAGATGTCTTGGTACTTTTTGACTAAATCTCTTAGTTTGGGCTGTTGAGCTGGTTTTATGTCTTTGGAAGAAATGGCAACTAATTTTTCTAATTCTGTGGGCAAGTTGTTGGGTTGGCTAATCGTACCTCGTACACTCCGGATCACTGAGGAAACTGACGAGCAGTGCCCCAATATTGTTCCTTTCTTCAAGGTCACTGGAAAATAATTGACATTCATGACCCTTACCGGCACAAATTTGTCAGCACGCAACAAGGTCTTCCCTAGTGCAATCCCTCGTCCAATTTTCTCATCATGAAGTTTGGGCTCAAACATCACCACGTTTCCACTGCTCGCACTCCCGTCCAGGCGAGCCTCCAGAATGGTTTCAGCCCTCTCAGGTACGCTTACATCTTCAGCCAACAACACACGGATCAACTCCTCACTTCTCCCATGAAGCACCAGCTCTTCTCCGTTGACACGTAGGACGCCGTCTTTGAAATCCGATTCAAACCCTCTGGAATTCATGATGTCCATTCCGATGATTGCATCGTCTTCGATGTCCGCTACAAGTGCCTGATGTTTCACTTTAGTGCTGCCCAAAATTATTTCAATCGGTAGCTCGCCATATACAGGTAGCTGGCTCCCCTGTTGCTGTGCGTAGCTTCAAGTTGTCGGTTCAATCCGTTCGGTGTTCTGGCAAAGGAAGGCCGAGAATTGTCCTAGTCGCACCTGTATCTAGCAGCATGGTGCAAGGCTCGTTATTGATGAGACCGTCTACGAAGACACCTTTGTTCTGTCGTTGAAGGATAGCGACATATGCGTTGTTAACCGGGGCCTGCCGGACACATGCCGACGATTGCCCTTCTCGTCGACCTTTTTAGTTTTCCTGCATCGGGTCGATGAATGTTGGACTTTTGCTACGCACATGTCCAATTTTGCACAATTCCGGCATCTTATCTGTCTTTTCTCAGGCAACACTTCCTTCATCACTTTTCTTATGGCAGCTTCCAAGTTAGCAGGCTCCTGTGAGTCTTCCTCAATCGTTTGAACTTTACTTTGGCTTTTGCAGCATTGTTTTGCTGCTTCGAATTCCAAAGCGCGTGCCAGTGCGTCTACGAGATGTGTTGGACGAGCTAATATCAACGCTTGTCTGGTTTCTTGGTCACGGAGTCCATCCAAGAATGCCTGAACCGCTAATCGCTCCATTACATTTTCCGGTATGGCTGGATATGCGAGACGAACCAAGCGTGCAATGTCAGTTTCAAATTCTTGTAAGGATTCGCCCGATTTCTGACAGCGATTTTTCAGCTGGGAGTGGTATACGTGTTCCAAATGGGCCTGATCATATCGTAATTCTAGATGTTTAATCAGCTGATCATAGTCCTCCTGTTCATGGGCGGTAAGAGTTTGTAGAATATTCGTCGCTTCTCCACGTAATGCAAGTGTTAGTGCTACAGCTCTTTCCCCTGCATTCCATCCATTTGCTTTGGCCGCTGCTTCAAACTGTCGGCGGTAATTTTCCCATGGAGTTTTTCCGTCGAATTGAGGCGGCTTCATGGAAAGCTTCCCTATTTAAGAAATGACCTTGACATCTTTTATACCCTCTTGAACTTTATCCAAGTTCAAACTCAAGTCCAGCATTGCATCCTCGTTAACCATCTCTGTGGAGGGCGCACTATTAATTCGTTTTTCCAGCTTACTGATCGTTTCCTTTATTTTATCTACCTCCGTGTTCATTTGCTCCCTAATTTTATCTATCTCTGTCTCAACGGTTCCCATTCTTTCTTCTAGAAAATTAGCCACACCACACAATTCTTTTTTTAGGCCTTCTGTGTTTTCCAGGAACTTCTCTTCCAGGCTTCTTGCATTTTCTTCCAGGCTTCTTGAATTTTCTTGAAGCTTCTCTTCCAGATTTCTAGAAAGCTTCTCTTCCAGATTTATAGAATTTTCTTGAAGCTTCTCTTCCAGATTTATAGAATTTTCTTCAAGCTTCTCTTCCAGATTTCTAGCATTTTCTTCCAGGCTTCTTGAATTTTCTAGAAGCTTCTCTTCCAGATTTCTAGAATTTTGTTGCAGTTCTTCTTTCACGGATTTAGTAGTTTCTTCGAGTTCCTTCATTACCAAACTTAAATCACCTCCGGGAACTTCGAATAAAAATGTTTCGGAGTCCTCACCTTCTTGTATAAGTCCTTCTGCAAGTCTTTCCTGGAGTACTTGCTTTTTACCTGTTGTTTCCAGTTCCCTTTCCTCCAATTCCTGTTTCAATTCCGCTACCTTCAAATCCGCAAGGCGCACTTTTCTTGAACACATTTTGTCTTTGACGAGGTATCAGTCTGTTTTACACGAAAAGTTATCAGTTTGTTAAAATTCACTTCGCGAATTCTTTCCACGAGCCACCAGTCTATTGTCTGTTTCACGCGAAGAGTGTATCAGTTTATATTCCACGCACAATTGTCTACTTCGCGAAAACCGGGCCACTGTCTATTTTCTGTTTCACGCGAACAGTGTATCAGTTTATATTCCACGCACAATTGTCCACTTCGCGAAAACCGGGCCACTGTAACGTAAATAAACTTAACTTGGTTTTACTAATTTATAATTTATTTTTCTGACTATCCACTCCACGATCACTTGTTTATTTTCAAAATCTCACTTCCGACACCAATTGTAACGTAAATAAACTTAACTTGGTTTTACTAATTTATTTCACACTTAATCTACAACTTAATTTATATTACTACGCCACTGTATAGCTCGATCGTATGGGCTCGTTCAGACTGTTCGACTCCACTTGAGGGTTGCCTATTTATCTCCGATACAGCATTCTCGATGTTTCGAATTCTGCCAGTTGGCGACCGGCGTGTTCCAATTGTTTCCAATATTGACCGTTGTTTTCCGCGGCAGAGCGTCTGGATGGTTCTCGAATATCTCCGGGTATGATCTCATCGTTGTCGATGGCAACGCGTGAGGCGACAGGTCCGGCCTAGGTTCGTTACAGAAATATCTTCAGGACATTATAATCCCGATACTGTTTATTATTGACAAAGAACCATGTATCTACAGAATTTTAATATAAATTTTTTATTAGAACAAAAAATTGATTAAATTTTTTACATAATTACATTTTATAATAAAATTAGAAGCTGAAATAATTATAAACCAAACAATATGCATACTCGAAAGTTTGTAATCAATTTATTTTTTGGTTGAATGAAAAATTAATTTAAATTAAGGTTTTAATGAACAGTATCGGGATTATAATGTCCCGGAGATATTTCAGTGACATCTTATGAAGCAGCTGAATACATGGAAAATCCATAGATTTAAATTTTTTTCCGAATAAAATAGAAGTAGCTTGCGAATATTTACAAAATATCATTTAAAATATTACTGTTGGCCTTACATGAGTTCTTTGTCTTAAATGTATTTTTCCAAATTGAAATTTTTATTATGGCAAAAAATTGATTTTTATTTTTTTATCTCAGATTTTTTTCAAAATTCGTACATAGCTATAAAATAACGTTTTGAACAACTTTTTCGAATAACATTTTTCGATATTTTCCCAACTAAGTGTGTTTTGAAACATAATTTTTAATTTTTTTTAATTTCCCTGTAAACACGAAAAGACGAACGGCACTGTACAACGTCTTTTGGGGTTGCTTTTGATGCAGAAGCGATTGCACATATCGATATTCGTCAAAATTTATTAATAAAAGAATTTCTCATATGATGCGTACTTTCTGCCGGTCACTGTATATTCATTTTTCAAGAGTACTTTAGATTTACTTAAGGGATTTGAGTTTTGTCGTAATACGTTTTGGCAATGTCTTTATGTTTTAATATGGTGACTTCAATTCATTGTAATAGTCGTTATAACTGTACAATAATTCGGGAGATTTGGTTAAAGTGGGTAAGTTTGCCTTATGACCATATAATAATTCGAATCGTGTATAACCTGTGGATGAGTGGAGAGTAGTATTGAAGACAAAAGTTGCGAAATGCATGAAATTATCCCAATTGTTCATGACCTTATTTATGTAACTTCGTAAATATTCTACTAGGGTTATATGTGACCTTTCCAAGCTACCATTACTTTGTGGGTGGTATCTGGTACATTGAATTTGTACTTCGCAACAAGTACTTGGGCATACGCAATCGGTATGCCATCTTTTTTTAAGCAGTTTTATAACAAAAACTTGTATACTTATCAGTGGCAGCCTGTTCAAAAACGCGGAAAATTTCCATATTCAAATACATGTTCACGTGACCATACCAGCCCTTCGGGCCCATCCTAACGGTATGTCAATGATTTTCCAGGGATTTTTTTTAATTTCATTACAAAACACATGGCAGCCTGATTAAATCGTACCGAAACATATTTTTTGAATAAAAGACGAATCATTTTTTAATATGAAGAACCCAGGACAACTCTTCGATTCATGCATTACTATCATGATGTCCTCTGAGGCATGCATACTGAGTAAAATCGTATCTCAAAATCTGTCACTATCCCACGGTCTATTTATTTCAATGCTAGGAAAACTAATTCCCTTCCAAAACTACCAACAATCGGTTGACTCACAATTGCATTACAACAATAAACATTGTCTGATACGGATACGGTTAAATTCCTTCAAATTCATTTTGATAAACAAATTAACTGGACCTCACACTGAACCTAACTTTTAAGTTATATTTACACCTATTGCATGTTAAAAAAATCTGAAAACAGTAGGTACTAGGTGTTTAGTCAGCTATCGCTACCCAGAATTTTAAAATTCCTTTTGATAAAACTTTTAAGGTAGTACTTCCCTAATCTTCGGAGTAAGAAGTTTTGAATAGGCCATTGCCTTGGCTTCATCTCTACAGACAGTCATTTCTACCGCACTTCGCGCGATTGTTAGACAGAGACAAGCCGCTGAGTGCACGTCAGATTTTTAATTTATACATCTAAATTTTTGAAACTTTACAATCATGTTGAAACAATTGAAATATGAAAATAAATGGATGAAAGAAAAGGTGCTGGAAAACGTGTAAAAGCAGTCGCGGCAATGGCGGAAGACAAAATGAAATCGAAAATGAAGCGGTTTATCGCTCGGTAATCGAATCGCCGATTTTGACACTGGCAAATATTTAATTTGCTGTTCCTGTAGAAATACATTATCCCCAAAAAAATATCGAGAAAGGAATCGATGCAATTTGGTCGATTCGCTGCTCAAGTAGTAACGTCCTAACCTCGATACACATTGGAAAACAACTCGAGCAGCCGAATGCATTCTTTCCTTCTTCGTTTTACAACGTACTTGCTGTTTTCCTCGAAGAGAAACGTTGCCAACATTTCAAGTTCACGACTCAGACATCAAAAAGCGTATTTATTTTATTGAATAACTCAAGAACAAAACACAAGAATTAATTTAAATTTTGATAGTAGTTTAATTTTTTAATGAAAAATGAGTATTCAGTTTTTCTATTCGATCGTAAGAGCGGTTCATTGTATTGGATTTTTAGACACATTTCTCAATTTTTTCAATTTTTACAAAAGAATCATAATATTCGACCCCAAAAACCCCCCACATTCCAATTTTGAATAGAATCAGACCATAATCACAAAACTCGTCCACCATTTTGGAGCCGCCATTTTGAATTTTTCAATTTTGACAAAATAATCATAATATCCGACCACGAAAACCCTCAGATACCAATTTTAAAAGGACCATAATCACAAAACTCGTACGCCATATTGCAACCGCCATTTTTTTTTTCACACAAAAATTTCTAAATGTATTTTCACCTGAATTATGCACACCTGCCAAATTTCAAATCATTCGGACGTCTGGAAGTCAACTTCAACCTCGACAGAGATATTCATAACATTAGTACTGGTCAGAATGTTTTGAAATACAAACTAACCCAAAATACACATAACAGAAACGTCCATGCATTTTCAATCAACTACCTGAACATATTAAATCAAGTTTGAAAAGCAAGATTTCTTGAAAGCCCTGTTCAATGAAAAAATATCTTTTATAGTATGTATGTGTCTATTTCTACTAAATTTTGACGATTCCCATACAATGTCATCATTGTCTTGACGAAATGGGGAGTATTCCATACAGTGCGGCTATTTATAGCCCCCCCCCAGTTAACTTTTGAATGGTCGACATAGAACAATGAAAAAAAGAAGGTATTGTATGATATCACCGATACTACTTTTTGAAATAAGACATTGTGATTGCCCGATAGATGACGCGGGGGGCACATCAACTTCAAACTTATAAATAGCATGGGGGGTCATGTGGCACATCGTTGAAAATATAATTGAATTATCTTTCAATCTAATTTCATCTAATTTTTTCTTCATTTCGTTGTTATGTTACTTTGCGGCTTTTTATGGTCCTCTCCGCCCTTATAACTTTTGAACGATTCATTGAGAACAATGAAAAAAAAATATTGAATGATATCACCGATGCTACTTTTCAAAATGGAAGATATCGTGATTGCCCGATAGATGGCGCGGGGGGCATCAACTTGAAAATTTCAAATAGCATGCATGGGGGGTTATGTGACTCATCGTTGAAAGGACAATTCAATTTCCTTTCCAACCATCTTTTTTTTTTTTTCGTTCATACGTTTTTTCACAATATGCATTTGGCAATTACCGAAACTTCCGTCTCCTCCGAAATTGATTTTCGGCCAGCTCCACTGGCCCTATGAACTGTGCCAGTTCTGTTGAATTTTTCAACTAGTTCCCTCAAATACTTATTGGATGATCAGGGAATTTTTCATTAAAAATTATCTCTCCTGCATGGTAGTTCCCACGGGCCTCACCAAAAATGTAGATTGCTTCAGTTTTCTCTTCGATAGGAAGTACACGAACACTATGATGTTTCAAATTCAAAATAATACTAGTAGAAGTAGAATGAAACTCTTCTTTAAATACAAATGCGATAATATAAAGAGCAGGTAAGTAATGTTTGTATGAAGGTTGTAGACGATGTGGTAACTTGATTGCTCTCGTTTCGGACGTCCATCGTCTTAATGGATGTCTTTAATGAAAACCTTTTAAATCCATTGAGACGATGGACGTCCGAAACGAGAGTAATCAGGTGAGTAATGATATAATCATTGTTATATTAGAAATTCTTAAACATCGACAAAATAATCTAATTCCATGATGGGCATTTCTAGGTACTGCTTGATCATCAGTTTACTAAATCCGATAAATGATACCCTTGATGGCCATTAAAACTAAATGAGTTTGGTATTATTTGGGTATAATCTCTTTCTATTGCTATTGTATAGCGAAACACGTGTCGTGGTTTTGTAAATTCAGTTTTGTGAAAATCGTTTAGTGAATTGAGTGTCTTTTGTTTACTTCAATATGGATTTTCCTCAACTATCGACCGCATCAATTCAAAAAATTGGATTACTGTATGTTTTCAAAAGTTCTACCTAATTAAGCTTTGAAACGAATTCGAAAATGAAAAATCATTCAAGTAATGAATCTTCCTCTATTGACCGTATTCAGTATTACTCATCGCAATTGTGATCCGGTAGAACAACCATGGTTGAAACAATAATTGGTTAAAAGTCGCACTGTATGAGGAACAAAACCTAGAACAACGGATACACAGAATACTCGAAATTACCCACCTACAAGTTGGGCCAGAAAAATATCTATAATCACAATACACGGAAATCGGGTAATTACTCGCCAACCGGCAACACTGCTCCAGACAGCAATAGAACTTCAGCGGGGAAGGGCGTAACGTTTTTAAACCACGTGCCCCCTTCCCGCTCTCTCAACTCACAAGTACGCATTTGTTTTTGAATATCCTGATGTTCATTCTGACTATCAAGTTCCTTTATATCAAATTGTATTGACTCGAATTCCGAAAACCATATCGCTAATCGATCCATCTTCTATTTCGTACACAAAACTAGGAAACCGAGTCTGTTGAAGAAACTGCTCGATTCAATTTCAGGGTTACGCAATGTTGAAAAATAACAAATGAGCAAGTTTGTTCTTTGTTTTTCATTATGAAAGTAAATACGAGTATAAAGATAATAAAAATGAATTGATTGACTCACAGTGTTTGTCTGCCCGTCTGCTTCGCTGTAGACTTGTTCATAATTGCCCAAATAATGTGTTATGTTATGGTGATTATTGTTTAGTTCCACTGACCGACAGAAATAGCTAGTGTATATTTATGTGGAATAATGCTGAATGCACAAATAAAACACTTTTATTTTAAACTAAACGATCTGAGAGCAAAAATGTGTTCTACGTAATTGCACCGTCCGTACTGCCCGCGAACCTCTGTGTGTCTGTCTGGCAGTGTTGCCAATGTAAGATGTAAAAATTTCTCACATTCAGCTGCTGTAACCCTCACATTTTCGCGCCCAAATTTGAAATTCCTCACAAAATCCTCACGTTGATAAAGTTAATAAAAAACATATTTTCCATTGTTATATTATCGATGGAAACAATGAACAAGAAGCCACTTGATTTAATAAAACACGTTTTTCATGCCTTCTTTATTTTAATAAGTAAAAAATAAATAAAATAATATAAAAAATTAATAAAATATTTCTAAAAACTTAAGGAACTGTTGAAGAAAGAAGTACGTTATGAAAAAATCCCATGGCCAAAAACAAAATGAAAAAAATATACACATAAATTTATATAAATAAAATATTCAATTCAATTTCCAAACATCCATATCAATCATTTCATCAGTGGGTTTGAATTTCACACGCCCTTTTCTCACAGCCTCCTGGGTATATATTAAAGCTCTTAGAGTTTCAGTTTTCAATCTGTTTCTCTTATCAGTTTTTATATTGTTTAAAACACCAAAAACTCTCTCCACTAGGTAGTTTAATTAGCCAATGATCCATTTTAATTTATTTTTGAAAACGAATTGTAAATTATACGAGAGGCGAAACCGAAACAAAAGTAGTGTATAACTTGTTAATAATGATAATAAACAGATTATTCAATATTGTCAACTGTCAAACCGTTATGTCATTCGGGAATTTGGGAAACATAAAAATTCACGGCAGAGGCGCGCGTGAGCATTTGGGTCTCCATCAATATTCCCATTTGTCCTATTATTTGAAACAAATTTAACGGGTAGTACTCTATTGGGAGCTTACTTGTTCTATTTTATAAAAAACCTGCTAATCCTACAAAATCTCACATTTGAACAAACCCTCACAAATCACCCGCTGCGGTGAGAAACCCTCACAATGTGAAGAATCCCTCACATATTGGCAACACTGCTGTCTGGCTTCTGGCTTTAGGCTTTGGCATCATTTAGACGTAAACACAATCCCATCTCCCAGTCGGAGCCTCTTAGGGTGGGGATTTCATTTTTTGCCGTCGTACGTACAGAGAGTCAGGAGCGGTAGACTGAAGGCTATTCTGCGTCTTGGTAAAAAGTTCAATCGAAGAATATGTGACCATGATGTGAAATCATTTTAGTACAGAGAAAGTACATACATTTTTCGTATAGAGAACTGGTTCTTGTTTATAGTCCGTCAGCGGCGGAAGATTATCGCTCTGTAACCCAAATTTTCGGTAAAACAAAATTAGAATTTCTCCAGGTCTATTCGCTATGTGATCATAAACATGAAATGGAAACCTACAATACGAGAATTTTGTCATGACATAAGTGGAAAAATATATGAAAAAAACGAAAGTAAATGGAATATTTCAAAAATCGATAACTACAAGTTATTCGAAAAATTCTCCCGCTGACTGAAAGGGCTACTCATGTATTTCATAATTTGTTAAAAAAAATTAAACACGATATATCTAAAATAAAAAAATTCAACACGATATATCTTGCTGAAAGAATCATTTTATCAAGTGGGAAATTTCAATGGTTTGTGAGGATACAGCATGAGCCATCATTTTTGCAACACATGGGAAAAAATTTATTGACAGTTACGAAAAAAAAATACTTTTCCCACGACCAAATGCGAAAATGACAAATAGCAGACTATTTAGTTAGGTACTTTGAAAATGACAAATATCACCCTAGAGCAGTGGTACCCAACCAGTGGTCCGCATGAACTAAAATATGGTCCGCGAAAAATTTAAATTTATAAATACAGAAGCTAAAGTTTACCAAAAACTGATCCGCATCCCTTTTAGCACTAATGCTGCAGAAGTTGCAGAAGAAATCCAAGAAGAGCTTATTGAATTACAAAATGATAGAAATTGTAAGGACGCATTGGAGTCAAATTCTCTGGAGCAGTTTTGGTTTAAAAAAGCAATTTCATACACTAAAATTCGAGAAATCACCTTCCGCTATCTTATGCTTTTCTCAACTATTTATGCGAACAAGGGTTTTCTGCTTTCTGGTAATTAAAAACAAGTCCAGGAATCGATTGAAATTAAGTAATGATTTACGTGTAGCCTTTGAGCAATTATATTAGCCCCCCCCCCAGGAGTATCAAACTTGTACACAAGATGCAAGCTCAAAAATCACATTGATACAAACTGAACTCAATTTTATACAAAGAAATATATATTCTATTATTACAATAGGAGTGTCAATGCATGTTCCTTTTGAATTTAACGATTACGTATATTAAAAATTTTGATTAATGATTATTTTTAGATTGACAGTTTATATTTCTTCAACCTGGTGCTGTTAACAATGAAATCAAATTGGTGTCTGGTCGAAAAAAGGTTGGGAACCACTGCTCTAGAGTGATATAACTGTAAATTAACGTATTTTAGGCGTCCGTCGATCAGTTAGTTACTACTCGCTAGGCAGTCCACAATACAGCCATATATTTTGTATATTGTCAACTTTCTGCAAGTCTGAAGTCTTTTATGGAATTGTAAATACTGTTTTTACGGTTTTAACTGCTGATGCTGAGGAAATGATTAAAACCATATATAGTTCCGTACTTAACAGATGACTTAACGCTAGTGCTGGTGCGACTGAAATATGTGATTTGACTAAACTACTTCTTTCTGACTACAGTGAAGAGAATCGCGTCAAATCCCATCAAATCAAGATACCGGTTGCACCAAATGTTTTGACGAAGGCGACAAGGACTTCATAAGAAGACGAATAATCCACACCAAGTACGAAGTGCAAGGCGGTACCTACATAGACCTTCTCTTTCTAGAAAAGTTTTTGTGCGCATGCCTCAACTTCCGCCATGTTTTTCGTGCACTTGTATAACCCGTGTTATGGAGATTTCAATGTATTAAAAGAAACGTTCTCAATTATTAATCTACGATGAGTTCTATAGTTTTAGTTGTTTTATACTAAGAATAAAATGATAATACAATCAAATACATCAAAATATTAGTTATCAGTAAAAAAAGGAGCAGAAAACGCTGTTATTATGGAATATGTCGCAGCAATACACGTAGTAAAACATTTTCGCAGATTTTATATTATTTTATTAGTTTTTCAATATCGAATATCGTCGAAAACAAAAAATTTAGATGTTTTAAAGATATTTTGTATAAAAAAGTACATGTTTGTGACGCATTGGCAGAGAAAATAGGACATACAGTGTTACGGCTCCCAGGCAAATATTCCATTTTTACAAGCTTTTATTTAACTTGTTCGTTAGTATGTCATTCTTTCCAGCTCAAAATTTGAAATCCATTTTTGGAGATTTTGCCGACATCCGATGGAACTGAAATTTCGCAGTTTTTCATAATTCCGATGACAATGCATTATGACATTTTTGTTAGAGAAAAAACAAAATGGCGGCTCCAAGATGGCGAACGAGTTTTGTGAATATGGTACGATTCGATTCAAAATTGGTATGTGTGGGTTTTCGGGGACGGAGATTGTGAATTTTTTGTCAAAATTAAAAAATATAAGAAGGCGGCGCCAATATGGCGTACAAGTTTTGTGATTATGGTCCGATTCGAATTAAAATTGGTATGTGGGTGTTTTTGGAGTCGCAGATTATGAATTTTTTGTCAAAATATATGAAATTGAAATGGCGGCTCATAAAATTTTTGTCAAGAGAAAAAAACAAAATGGTGCTCCAAGATGGCGGACGAAATCTAGGTTTATGGTCCGATTCGATTCAAAATTAGTATGTGGGGGTTTTCAGGGTCGAAGATTATAAATTTTTCTTCACAATTTACAAATTCAAGATGGCGGATGAGCTAATCTTTAGATGGTCTCCTAATTGAAGGACTAGATAACTCAGAACTTACATGAGAAAGGCCCCATAATAACGATGCTCTAACAAAAATGCATAGACTGAGGCGTACTTAAGTACTAAAAAGCACAAAATAAAATAATTAATATTAAACACTTTTTATTCGAACGCGCTAAAAAGTAAAAAATAATAGCTTTGGACGTGTGACGTAGGTTATCCCGTGAGTTACAGATTCAAAAGCTTGTCGCATTTGTATTTGAACTGAAAACTTTGCACGACAAGCTTTTGAATCTATAACTCACGGAATAACCTACGTCACACATCCAAAGCAATTATTTTTTACTTTTTAGCGTATTTGAATAAAAACTTGCTTCAAAATTTGAAATCCATTTTTGGAGATTTTGCCGACATCCGATGGAGCTGAAATTTCGCAGTTGTTCATAATTCCGATGACAATGCATTATGACATTTTTGTTAGAGAAAAAACAAAATGGCGGCTCCAAGATGGCGAACGAGTTTTGTGAATATGGTACGATTCGATTCAAAATTGGTATGTGTGGGTTTACGGGGACGTAGATTGTGAATTTTTTGTCAAAATTAAAAAATATAAGATGGCGGCGCCAATATGGCGTACAAGTTTTGTAATTATGGTCCGATTCGAATTAAAATTGGTATGTGGGTGTTTTTGAAGTCGCAGATTATGAATTTTTTGTCAAAATATATGAAATTGAAATGGCGGCTCATGAAATTTTTGTCAAGGGAAAAAAACAAAATGGTGCTCCAAGATGGCGGACGAAATCTAGGTTTATGGTCCGATTCGATTCAAAATTAGTATGTGGGGGTTTTCTGGGTCGAAGATTATAAATTTTTCTTCACAATTCACAAATTCAAGATGGCGGATGAGCTAATCTTTAGATGGTCTCCTAATTGAAGGACTAGATAACTCAGAACTTACATGAGAAAGGCCCCATAATAACGATGCTCTAACAAAAATGCATAGACTGAGGCGTACTTAAGTACTAAAAAGCACAAAATAAAATAATTAATATTAAACACTTTTTATTCGAACGCGCTAAAAAGTAAAAAATAATTGCTTTGGACGTGTGACGTAGGTTATCCCGTGAGTTACAGATTCAAAAGCTTGTCGCATTTGTATTTGAACTGAAAACTTTGCACGACAAGCTTTTGAATCTATAACTCACGGAATAACCTACGTCACACATCCAAAGCAATTATTTTTTACTTTTAGGCGTATTTGAATAAAAACTTGCCTTTAATTTTTAATCCCATAGAGCATATAAGGCACCAATGAAGTCAAAGCTTGGGTCACAAAGTATTTTTCCAACTTTAAGTTTTACTGTTGTAGAATTAATAAGATTATTTTTAGGCATATCTGGAAACTTTCAATTCAAATCATTCATGTACGTTTTGGCCAATCAAAACATATTATTATAGTGAGCATAATCTACCTAGAAAATTGCCGTGGGAATCATTTGAGGTATTTTGTTTTTATTCTTTGACAACGTATATTTTTAATTTGACGTCTGTCATCAATTCGCATGAAAAGTGAGAAATGAATCAAAACCGGTTTAGTTCATTATATCATTTTACAAGGAAGGCTGTTTGTGATCTTAATTTCAAAAAATAATCTACAGAATACCATACGAGAGTTCGATGAAGTAGAAAATATTTCTCCAGATTTCTTTCTCAAACTTATTGCCATTTGGCAATAGCCACTCGAGCCCGTCGAACTCTGGTGTCTATTGCCTGTCAAGTTTTCGAAAATATGTCGAATTATTTTCACTTTATTCTCACTCTCTTGTGGTATTACAACTGAAAATGTGTTGATGATATTCCCCTCCAAGTAATTGGGAAAATTCAGTCCGTCACGTAATAACTGTAGAAAGTTCAAATATTACTCTAGATCATAAAATTAAACTAATTTTGAGAAAGCTGAAACTATTTAAATCAATTGATGTATTAAATACATGATTTAAATCACATGATTTTTTCAATTTAAATCAAGATTACAATCAAAATTTCTGATAAGATATAATTAAGAGAAAATAAAAACTTTGGAGTTTTAATTATTGGTTGATTATACCAAAAAAATTATACCACCGTATCTAAAATAATGTTCATTTTAGTTAATTGTAGTTCTTGTGTTCTATTCCCAGATTTTCCTTCAGTTTTATTAGATTTTTCTATAAAATGTATCCATATAGGGTATTTTTTCTTCCACTTCTATGAAGAGTTGACATTGTTACACTATTTGCAGATTTTTAGGTAATCTTTAGAAATTTAAAGCAGAAATCACGCGTCGCGCTGCTTATTAGACGGCCAATTATTAAATAATGCGAGTTAGGACGGACGCATCTTTATATAAACAGTGGTGGGTTTTCTAACTTGTTCTGACAGGAATGTGCAGGACTGAGCGTTTTTCGACAGGAACTATCTTCATTAAAATTTTAAGAACGGTGGGAAAAATAAAAAACGTGTCTTATTTATAGGAAAAAATCAATAAAAATAGAAAAAAATTTTTTTTGGTGTTTTAAAAAAAAATATGATTTTCTCAACCGTGAATTTTGATGAGGATACCGAAAGCGAAACAGAACTATCTATAATATAATATTACAATTGTAAATAAATAAAACTAGTATTTGAAATTTTTTATTATTCCGGTCATTTCATTTGTTTAAATTAATATGAACATATAATACTAGTATCATTGCCTGTTTTATGTAGAATCTCAATCCTTATTAAATTATATACGTTAAATGCATAATTATCTAACGTCTGACCCTTTATACTATGCTTGTTTATTGCCATGCTCTTGTCTACACAAATGGATCGACCCAGGTAGTTTTACTACAGTCACTATATCGATTTATCGTGAAAAATACTATAACTATTGCAATTCAAACTAACCTACCTACTACAATCAATCCGAATTATAATTTAAATTTTAAATCGTGATCCTGAAAATAACGGAAGCCACTGGCAAATATCAGACTGTGGGGCCGTGAACGCCTCCAGACCTGTGTTGTCAGACCAATTGACTGTAATTACCCACGATTGCCCAGATTTGGGATGGGGAATTAACACAGAAAGAGCGAAACGTCACAGAAGTGCCAAGGAACGAACGAAGTTGCAACGCCCCTCATTAGCCAGGCAGAGTGTATTGTTGCCCATGTGAGTGAGCGAGACAGAGTACTAGAGAGTGGAAGTGCGACAGGCAGCGCTAAACTCTGTATTACTCTCTGAAACATGGATGCCCAACAAGAAAACGTTCGACATACCTAATTTTATTTGTGTTGTTTAAATCAAAAACCAATCTAATAATCGTGCACGTGGAGTTGCGATAAATCAAAATAAAAATGATATAATATGTTGACTCTAAATTTAAATTTATCAGTAATATATACAGATGATATGAATGTACAGGGTGATTCAAAAGTACTTTGACAAACTTCAGGAGGTGATTCCTCAGGATATTCTAATGTGAATTGTCCAAATAAATATACGTCTGGAAACGCTTCGTTTCCAAGATACAGTGTGTTAAAGTTTTATTTTTATTTTCGTTTTTTTTAATAACTTTCGAAATACTGACCTTAATTGAACGCCAATTGGTATTGAGAGGTTTTTTGAGGTGTCGAATTCGAACCTAATGTTATTATTGCTCTTACTCGTAGGGAGCGCCACCTACACGTCTTTTTCTTTTTTGAAGATTCATAACTTTTTTGAGCTTCTAGCACATTTTACAGTAAAAAAAACAATTCCTCTATCATATCTACGTAAAAAAGCTACCCTTGTTACAAGTCGCTATAAGCAACCGTTTTCTAGATATTTGGACTTGAAAATTTCAAGTCGACTATTTGATAATTGATGCGTGTTGAAGTTATTACCATCATTCTGCATTTCTCACGAGAATGCTTAGGAAATGAATTTGACGTTTAAGTTTTGGTAATTACATATTATGTGACAGTTAAAAGTTCTGTTGAAGTTTCTCTAAGTTTTAAAACACTAATTTTGAAAAAATGGATTATTTGAACAATAATGCTCATTTAGCCGATATGAATTGCGTTTATGGCCTTGAGGATGGCAATGCGCGCGAAGCAAGACGTATTTATCAGGAGCGATTTCCTAATCGAGTACTGCCTTCAGCTCCAACATTCACCAGTCTCCACCGTCGTTTGGCAGAAACAGGTAGCTCTTTAAGAGGGTAGCTGATATTATTGGAAGACCACGAGCAGTCCGAACCTCAGAAATGGAAGAAGCTGTTTTGAACGCTCTCGAGGAGAATCCAGAAACAAGTACAAGAATAATTGCTGAAGCTCTCAATTTTATCCATACCATATTCAAAGGCTACAAGCTCTTTTGCCACGAGACTTTCCCCAACGCATTATTATGTGTCAGTGGTTTTTGAGAAAATTGGCTGGAAATCCTCAATTTTCAAGATATGTACTCTTCACGGACGAGGCAAACTTCTCTCGAAATGCTGCCACAAACTTTCATAACAACCATGTTTTGGCTCTGGAAAATCCGCACGCAGCATAGTGAAAGACATTATCAGTATCAATTTTCTGTAATTGTATGGGCGGCCATAATTGATAATTACTTGATAGGTCCTTTTTTTCTTCCGTTCCGACTGAATGGCGCAACTTACAGAGACTTTTGAGGAAATGAATTTCCGGGACTACTTCAGAATGTACCATTAGAAATTCGTATCCGCATGTGGTTTATGCATGCTGGGGCTCCGGCCCATTTTAGCGTTGTAAACAGGGAATTCCTTAACACTGTCTATCTAAATCGATGGATCGGTAGGGGTGTAGAAGAACAACCAGGCGTGGGCATCAAGGTCCCCAGATCTAAACCTGCTAGATTTTTATTTTTGGGGACATTTGAAGTCACTAGTTTATAGAACTCCAGTAGCGAACGAGGAAGATCTAAGAAACCGAATAGTAGACGCCTGTGAAACAATAAGAAACACAAATAATTTTTGAGCGGGTACGAGATTCAATGACTAGAAGACTGAATGCCTGTATCTTCGCTGAAGGTGGACACTTTGAACAATTTATTTGAATACAATTTAGTTTCCCTTATTTATTTTATTCTACATATTCAAAATTTCTTGAAATAAAATGTTGATATTTCTTCAAATTTTATAAAACAAATACAGATTTTGCACCCTTGATACAAAAATACTATTCCAAACGAGTAAAAATAAATAGAATAGGTGGCGCCCCCTACAAAAACCAAAACTACTAAATCTCAAATTCATTTCCTAAGCATTCTTGTGAAAAATGTAAAATAATGGTAATAACTTCAACACGCATCGATTATCAAATAATCGACTTGAAATTTTCATGTCCAAATATCTAGAAAACGGTTGCTTATAGCAACTTGTAACAAGGGTAGCTTTTTTACGTAGATATGATAGAGGAATTTATTTTTTTACTGAACAATGTGATAGATGTACGCTCAAAAAAGTTATGAATCTTAAAAAAAAAGACGTTACGAGTAAGAGTAATAATAACATCAGGTTCGAATTCGACATCCCAAAAAACCTCTCAATACCAATTTTCATTTAATTAAGGTCAGTATTTCGAAAGTTATTTAAAAAAAATTAAATTAAAATAAAACACTTTGGAAACAAAGCGTTTCCGACATATATTTATTTGGATCATTCATATTAGAATATTGTGAGGAATCACCTCCTGAAGTTTGTCAAAGTACTTTTGAATCACCCTGTATAAAAACGGTGTTCAAGTTGTCATGTTAGTAATCCACATTTTACTGGGTCAGCAAATCGACATAAAATTATTCATTGCTAAAACACCGTAAAATAGTTAGACCAA
Source organism: Gonioctena quinquepunctata (assembly GCA_018342105.1). Lineage (NCBI taxonomy): Eukaryota > Metazoa > Arthropoda > Insecta > Coleoptera > Chrysomelidae > Gonioctena > Gonioctena quinquepunctata. Next base: position 51,731 of record JAFIRS010005235.1, read on the forward strand.
GAGCCAGCAAAAAAAACACGTTTGATAAATAAAATGGCAGCGCAAGTATGGCGGACCGTACGTGTCGGAGTTGCGCTGCGAGTTACATTCACCTTTTCCACGAACACTATAGGAATAGCCAAGTTACCATTTTCGCAACCCAGCATTTCCATGGGAAGCTTGCAGAGTCGACATTTTTTCCAAGAACTTCATATCATCATTTTTACTTGTTAGACATGATCTTCTCTCATTATTGTAGTTAGTCTAGATTTGATTCTTGAATTGTTCACATCTAAATATTTTTGTAAATGTATTTGAATAAAAGTTTTTTAAAGTTAATTCCGGCTCGAGTTATATAATTTGCGCAATTTTTTTAATGTGTCCAAAAAAACTATGCCCTTGGGGAATGAGCGCAAAGCAAATTCTTGTTTTATATTAAACATAAGACAGCCAAAGTATGAAGGAGTTGTATGCCATACCGATGCTGTGTCTCAAACTGTCCGCCTTACTCAATTAATCATGTCATTTTTTTAGGCTCTCTTTAAATACGAGCTCAAAGCAAATTATTTCAACCAATGATGGAAAAAAATGACTTATGATCGATTATGACCATGTCATACTGTTTCGGTGTCCTTAAGAACCCGCCATACTGATTCAAAAATGTAAATTTTCCACTAGTCTATGTATCATAGCCACAAGTATGGCGGTCCGTTTTTATGACCCCCGTGGTCCATTTTGACGAATAGAAGCAATGTCATACTGATAGGAGGTCTTTAAATGGCCGCCATATCCAATATCATTGGTGAGTTTTGGAAAATATGTCTCTAGTTTTTACATTAATGAGGAAGTGAAATGAAATTACATTTGCAACGTTTTATGGAAAATTAGTTATACGTTTTAGTAGACGGCTTAAATAAAAGGTTCTCTTTGAGAAGGCCTATCTTGGGTTATTCGCAAATATTATTTCAGGCCTTAACTCTATCTAATTGGAATCTTATGAATGTGAGGTTGAATTTTAGCCTTAAGATAACAGATAGCAGTTTATCAGTTGACCTGTCAAAAAAATATATGCAGGAGAGTATGGTTACATACTAGCGTATCAGCGGTACTGGTTCATAAAAATTCAAATCATGCTATCATCACATTATTCAACCTCAAGAAAAAAAAATTGAAGAGGCATATACCCCTTATATGAATTGCTCTCTTGAAATAATATGAGACTAAAAATACGGAGTTTTGTCGGTCTTATTCTGACTCACCCGTATAATGTTTTCACTTCTCTCAACATTCAAAAATGTTCAGGAAGTTGAAAAATATTTTGATATGTTGTAAGAAATAAGCATTATGCGATTATAGCACCAAGGAAATAATGTGTACGTGCTCTATCCTTCTTTAGGACATATCTTCAGCTTTTCCAAATATCTAATAAACCTCTACATTTAAACATATGGAATGTTATGACTTTTGGGTTGAGTAGCGTTGAGCTTAACTCATATCAAACACTAATTCGTCCATTCACCTACCGAAAAAACAATACAGAAGAAAATATGCCACATACGACCGTAATTACTAAATATAAAAATAAAAACTTCAAATCATCACATTAATTACCCTAGAATAAATAGTATACCAAATTTCTTTCCTATGGTCGTTTTGAAAATAATGAAATCCTAATTTTTTTCGTAATTTCGACATTTTAGGACGTTGAACTTTTCACCTCAAAACAGGGTTGTAAAAAATCATGTTTTTTTTGAAAACCATAAAAAATCACGATTTTTTTTAAAACATCTAAGGGAATCCAGACCACCTGCAGAACCAGTACTGAAAGATTTTATAGCTGCCACAACATCTTCTGAAACTTGGAGAATTGAATAATCGGATAAATCTCGATTGATATCTTGAAATTTCATTTTAGAGTCTGAACGGTGATGTTTCAAACGGAGTTCTGATAAAGTATAATCATCGCATTTCGCCAAAGTATCGCTGGAACTCAAAATCCTAATAGCTAAAGTTATGTCTCCATCTGCGATTTTAATCAAAACTATCTTCGAAGAATTTTGGTTATATTTTTTGGTATTGTAATGTTCGAAAGGAGATGTACTTATTATTGTAGGATCAACCTTTGAATTTGGAGTTTGTATATTTTTCTTGATCAAAGAAGCTAGAGTTACTTTACGAGTTTCTTTTGAACTAGGTATAGTGAATGAACTATATGAAAAATTCAACAGATTTTTCCAACTATCAAAAGAATTCAATTTTATGTATTCATCGATGATTCCACTCAGAACTGAGGCTGAAGAAATTCTAGCAGACTTTGGAATTCTTTTGATTACATGATTATTTCGTTTCAAAGAAGACAACCTTGAATGCAATGCAAGAATATCAGATTTCATTTGAGATTCATCAGATATTTGACTTGATTTAGATGAATTATAATAGGAATGTTATCTAGAACATTGCTGAAATTTTGTGAGTTTTCACTTTGTGAATTTTTAGACCCTTAGAAGACTTGAAACTCTTATTACATACATCACAAGAATGATAAATAATTTCATTCTTGTTAATCTGACAAAGATGGATTTTTTTCATAAATAAGTGTAATTAGAATTTATGATCAGTGTGAAAGCAGCCACGAGTTCCAGCCATGAATTTGCGGTGCTTATGTGGGTGTGGGTCCGTCCGCCAGTGGTCGTCTACTGATGGTCAGAATTCGTGGCCAGACATGAAATAAATTATATCGTTTCTGTTAAGAATGCGAGAATGTTTTTTGTAATAAATGTATGCTACGAGGAATCCTTGACAAGATGTATATGTCACCCGATTTTGTCGGGCAAAAATTAACCCTCCACTACCCCTATCATGAATTTCTTTGGAATAATTCTATTTCCATAAAAAACGCGTGGATGGGTGTTTTTTTTCATAAAGATGGGGTTTTTTTTTCATAAATATATGCTACCAAGAATGCTTAACAAGATGTATATGTCACTCGATTTCCACTACCCCTATCATGAATTTCTTTGGAATAATTCTATTTCCATAAAAAACGCGTGGATGGGTGTTTTTTTTCATAAAGATGGGGTTTTTTTTTCATAAATATATGCTACCAAGAATGCTTAACAAGATGTATATGTCACTCGATTTTGTCGGGCAAAAATTAACCCTCCACTACCCCTATCATGAATTTCTTTGGAATAATTCTATTTCCATAAAAAACGCGTGGATGGGTATTTTTTTTCATAAAGATGGGATTTTTTTCCATAAATATATGCTACCAAGAATGCTTAACAAGATGTATATGTCACTCGATTTTGTCGGGCAAAAATTAACCCTCCACTACCCCTATCATGAATTTCTTTGGAATAATTCTATTTCCATAAAAAACGCGTGGATGGGGTATTTTTTTCATAAAGATGGTTTTTTTTTTCATAAATATATGCTACCAAGAATGCTTAACAAGATGTATATGTCACTCGATTTTGTCAGGCAAAAATTAACCCTCCACTACCCCTATCAAGAATTTCTTTGGAATAATTTATTTCCATAAAAAACGCGTGGATGGGTATTTTTTTTCATAAAATGGGATTTTTTTCCATAAATATATGCTACCGAAATGCTTAACAAGATGTATATGTCACTCGATTTTGTCGGGCAAAAATTAACCCTCCACTACCCCTATCATGAATTTCTTTGGAATAATTCTATTTCCATAAAAAAACGCGTGGATGGGTGTTTTTTTTCATAAAGATGGTTTTTTTTTCATAAATATATGCTACCAAGAATGCTTAACAAGATGTATATGTCACTCGATTTTGTCGGGCAAAAATTAACCCTCCACTACCCCTATCAAGAATTTCTTTGGAATAATTCTATCTCCATAAAAAACGCGTGGATGGGTATTTTTTTCATAAAGATGGGTTTTTTTTTCCATAAATATATGCTACCAAGAATGCTTAACAAGATGTATATGTCACTCGATTTTGTCGGGCAAAAATTAACCCTCCACTACCCCTATCAAGAATTTCTTTGGAATAATTATATTTCCATAAAAAACGCGTGGATGGGTATTTTTTTTCATAAAGATGGGATTTTTTTTCCATAAATATATGCTACCAAGAATGCTTAACAAGATGTATATGTCACTCGATTTTGTCGGGCAAAAATTAACCCTCCACTACTATAATGAATTTCTTTGGAAAAAAAGTCACTCCTCACCCCGCCAGTTTTGCTCCCAGTCCACTCTCAAAAGCCATAGGCGGCGCATTTCTACGAAAAGTGTAGATCCTCAAGTATACCTATTTTATAGGCAAGCTTTTTATTCATTCATGAAATCCGCCATCTCATTGAATTTATAATCTCTGACCCCAAAAAAACCCAGATGCCAATTTTGAATGGAATCGGGTATAATAACAAAACTCGTCGCCATCTTGGAGCCGCCACATTCGTGATATCTGTCACCGAGAACCACCGCATACCAATTTTGAATAGAATCGAACCATAATCCCTTTTTTTTCACCATATTGGAGCCGCAATTTTGTTTTCTCTCTAGCAAAAGCTCTCTAGCTCTCTAGCAAAGCTACTGATGCTCGAAACCGGTCTTCTGATATTTCCACAAGCAATGAACATATACCTCAAAGTATGTTAGAACTTCATAATGCAGTTAAACGTGAAATTTCACTTCCTTTTGATACCGTAAATTTGAAAACCAGCACATGGATAACACCATCTTACAGTCAGTGTAACATTTCAGAAGGTCATTTTACCATCAGTCACCATGAACTGTCATCTGTATCTGTAGGAAAGAAATTATCTTCTGGCTACACTTACTTATTAGAACAAAAATTCAGTCAATTTGTGAATAATATTTGTGTTTTGAATTTTAAAGGGAATCGATACAATGTAAAAAATGATTATTTCACAGTCTATGCCTATTGTGCACACAACTGCAAAAAATTTTTATATTTTTTATAGATTCTGTTAGTCGCGATAAAGATCACAGTGTTAGGGTACTGAGCTCCAGCAGAGATTATAATCATATAGGTCGATTCAGTAGATACGTGAAAGGCATTCAGCGAAAAATATTTATGCAAGAAATGAAAAGTGTCAAACCTTCTTTGTTTCGTGATAAAACCGTTCGAGAATCAATACCATCATTAATTGAAAGAGGTAACTTGAATATAAAATAGAGCCTGATTTCGAAAAATTCGATCAGAAAAGTTAGGTAGGAATGATCGTCATAAAGATGACCTAATAGATTTAGTTTTCATGCAGAGGGAAAATCCAGCATACATAAAAGTTGTAGGTCAGCCACTTCACGTATATATGTATAGTATTAAACAATTACAAATCATTGAAAAATGTTGTTCAAAACCAATCCTTCATTTGGATGCAACTGGTAGTATTATCAGAAAACCGCCATCTACCGAAAAACGTGTTTTTTATTATGCAGGTGTGATTAACGTGCGAAACCGTATAGTACCAGTTCTGGAAATGATCAATTGTAATCATGATATGGTATCTATCGGTGTTTTTCTCGCCAAATTCAAATCATTCTCTTTACAGTATTCCAAAAGGTGGCCAATATTTTCAGCGGTTGTTACCGATTTTAGTTTTCCTTTAATAAATGGTATTCTTCATTTCTTCAATAGAATGGATATGAAATCATATTTGACATGGGCATTTTCAGTTTGTCAAGAACCACAATGGGAGCAGAATTATATTACGCCAATTCATTTATGTTGCGCCCACTTATTCAAAAATATTTGTAATGATATTAAGAAGACTGGGGTTCATGAAGGTGTACAAAAACACGTGAAGGAAATGATGGCAGCATGTTTCAATTTCAATAACTTAGAACAAGTTATAGTTTGGTTCGAAAATTTTGTCAAAATCCTTTGTTCGAAAACTCAAGATAAAACGATGAAATTAGCATTGGAAAATCTGTTACAATTATGTTTAGGTGATAATTTTCCGGAAACAGAAAGTGATGAATTAGATTCAGAACTTCCAGAATTTCAAACAGCTGATGATTCCGATGTTTTGTATTCGAGTAGTCCATTTTATCAATTATTTTTAAAAAAGTTCAAAATTATTATCTCCCATGTAGATAGCGGAACAGGCGAAGCTAATTGCTATTACAACATGGAATTTGCGAGACTCGTTTTAAAGAAATATCTACCTTTTCTTCCCTTATGGACTGGAATTTTGTATAAAAATGATTACTCTGGTAGATTTAGTAATGCTAATGTTGAAAACTGGTTTTCCCAAGTAAAAAATCAGTTGTTCAACGGTAATTTATACAATCAGAAGTGTAGTCGAGTCATAAGAGTTTTGCGCAAGAAAATAATTTCTCTTCATAAAGAAATTATATCCGATATACCAAGGCAGAGCTGTACCTCAAAGGCTAAACTAAAGAAACGCGTAACGGACACACAGGCGATAACAATGTATGACGAATATTCTCACACTGAGCAGTGGCAGAAAAAGCATACACAGAAAGACAAGAACTTTTCGGGGTCCAATTTGAAACGAACTTTAAACGAGATAAACCAGAAAAATAATATCAAAAACCGATCATTGCAGTTAAAACAAACTCATGATGAGTTGACATATGATGATGAGTTGACAAATGATGGTGATTTTCCCTCGATACTTTCGAAAAAACCCAGATTAAGAACTGTTGAAGAGAAATGTCAAGATTTTTTGAATACAATAAATAATTATGATCGTACTAACTTACAAACTTTGAAACAGAAATCAGATTTGTGGCTTCACCAAAGAAAACTTCGGCTCACATCTTCAAATTTTGGATCAATAATCAAATCAAAATCAGACGACAGTAGGGCCTCAATAGTTATATCGCTTTTGTATAGAGAAACTCCACAAATAGCAGCTATAGCGCATGGAAATCGGTATGAACGGGAGGCTCTTTCAGATTACGAGATGAAAACTGGTTGGACAGTGATAGATGTAGGCCTCATAGTTCATAAAAAAATTCCATACTTGGCATGTTCTCCGGACGGTTTAGTAGGTGATGATGGTATCGTTGAGATTAAATGCCCTTTTAGTTCTCGATACGAAAATCCAGAAATATCTATCTCTAGGAATAAATTAAAATATTTCGATAAAAATCATCAATTAAAAGAAAACCATAATTATTTTTTTCAAATTCAAGGTTTATTGAACATAACAGAAAGGAAATGGTGCGATTTGTTTATTTGGACTTGGGCAGGTAGTTTTTTAATAAGAATAGAACGCGACACTCAATTTTGGGAAAACATAATGCTGAAACCTTTGTGTGAATTTTATTTATCCTTCATTCTTCCAGAGTTAGTGGATCCTCAGCGTCATAATATTAAAAAAAGGAAGTACATAAGTTTCTCTGAAGATAATAATAATGAACGTAATCAGTCAAATTTTGGAACATCTCTAAACTTCTTTAAAAATGGACTCGTCAAAAACTATAAATATTATGATATTTCTAATGAATACGGAAATTATGTGGTTGCCAAATTTCAACAAATATTTTCATCTGAACTGCGTGTTGACGATTTCCGAACATTATATGGGAGCCAATGGTTAACCGATTTTGCGATGAATTACTGTTTATCAACCATAACAAAATTTTACCGAAATGAATCTTATGTCCTGCTCACTACCGATCAAACCTACGCTATAATGCACTGCGGCAATGATCTCGAAGATACGTTCTTTTTAGAATTTCCGGAAATTGATGATAATTCAATAATAGTATTTCCAATAATTATTGAAACTGTTCTAAATCGCGACCACTGGGTGCTAGCTATAGCTAATATGGCAGAGAGGACATTCTTATATATCGATCCAAGATATAATAGCATCCCAAAGGAAGCTTCAGTTTATAAGGAGAAATTTGAAGTTTTTATTGACAAATATCTTGGTTTCAAAAAATTCTCTGCAGGAAAACCACACCATTTTATTTCTAAGAATATAGCTCATATAAAACAAAGAGACGGGTATAATTGCGGAGTTTATGTCATTTATTTTCTAATGCAAATTCTGAAAAATGACTCTTTACTAAAACATGAAAGAATGGACGAATTTAGGAAGAAACTGGCGGATATGGTCTTGGAACTTGCGGATAACGACCAAATTAAATTTTGTCTTGTTTGTGGATACGAAGTCATAGAAACTTCAGACGAGAACGGATGTGGAATTTGTAACAGAGTATTCCATACTTCATGTTGCACAATAAAAAATCAACAATGTTCATTGTGCGCAAAATTTTGGAAAGTGACCATTTAACGAAGAAATATCCTCATGTAATGAATCGTTCTTTTTTGTTTTTGGTTCCACACAAATAAACTATAGATTTATCTATATATACATTTATTACATTTGTACCTGATCGGAACTTGTTGAGGTAAATTTTGGTTATATTTTTAATAGATCATTTTATTTCATTTATTTACTAGTTATAGAGATATACTTTATTTCTGTTACTTTAGAGTTATATTTTTGTTACTTTAGAGTTATATTTTTGATAACTTCAGAGTTATATTTAATTTTCCTGGACTAGGCCTACTGGGGAAACCACATTGAAAAAAAAGCGCCTGTTACTCTACCGCTAGGTGGTGTGAGTAGATAGACTACAAGGGTTCTGGCGCAACCCCTATTTTGGGGTGGGTTTTGGCGAGTGAGTGAGGGGGTGGTTTTCGGGTGGGGGTAGGGATGATGGCGGCAGCCATGTTGTGGGAGGGGTTTGTGAAAAAGATGGCGGTGAGAGGGGTGGGGATGGTTGTATGTGGGGTCGGGGTGGGGGGGATGAGTGGCCTGTGATTGGTCGGAATGGTGGCAGCCATGTTGTGTATGGGAGTGTGTGATTGAGAGTGGGAGGTGGGGAGAGCTGTGATAGGTCGTGGGCGTGGTGATAGCCGCCGGCCGTTATCCAATAGCCGAGCAGCATATTGAAATGGGGGTGTCAACCAATATCCGTCAACGGCATTGGTCGGACGGAAGTGTCACGTGATCAGTGAATGGCGGCGGCCATTTTGGAAAGTGGGAGGAGTCAGCGATGATGCGGCTATGACTCAACCGACAAGTCTTTGCAGGAATATTATCTACGTCAGCACTTCTTATCAGTTGTTTATTTAAGCGACCGGATATCGGCGGCATCCTTTGTTTACATTGAGATAAGATATCGGCGGCGGCATCCTTTGTGAAAGAGTTTGTTTACATTAACAAGATAAGAGAGTATGCAGCTGCACGCTCGAACCGTGGGATAAGTCTAACGATTACTATTCGTATTTGTATCTAAGCGGACTAAGGCACTGTCGGCGACATGGAAGCAGGACGGATCCGTTTGCATATTCAAGGTCAAATGATTGCATCATCCAGTTCTGAGAATTTTGTCGAGTTGACAGTTTTCGAATTGCGCAGTAGGAAATTGATGTGGGTGACCGATCCCCACCGTCAGCTTCATTCTTCATCTGTCCTCTGAACTGTGAACATCGTTCTATTCAGTGCTCTCTTTCTTGCTCTCTGAGTTTGTGTGTTCGTGCATCTACCAAACATCTAAAAACGTAAGTTTTATTTTATTGTTTTCCTTTTTTTTCAAAACCTTTTTTCTTGTATGCCAAAAGGGTACTTTGAGTTTTTTTTACTTCATATATCGAGGGTGGGGGTTTTTTCTATTTGTTTGCGGGGAGGGATTGTTTTTTCTGCAAAACATTTTAAGGGATTGTTTATTGATTATAGATGAATCTTGCAGAAATAAACGCTGTTGCGAGCAGTAGCTACAGGGAAACCGTAGCTCTATCAACATTGCCGCTAAACAAGCCCATGCTAATCGAGAAATTGAGAGCAGTCAAAACGAAGTACGGGGACACAATAGTAGCCGATTTGGAAACCAAATCAGTCTTCCTACCAAGGAAGGTATTCGAGGTGTTACAACCGAAAATTGACGAGTTCAAACCTCGAGAATATTCAATCATCATAAAACCATCCACAACGAAGATACCAGTCTTTGAATTCATCAAAACTAGACCATTCATCATCATCATCAACAAAATTAAGACCCCCATCCACCACGACGGCGACAACTGGGACGGCTGTATTCCATTAAATCAAGGTGAGAGAGAAAAAACTCTGTATTTTGTGAAAAAGCATTCATTCTTTCGTTTTAAATAACCATGAATTCTGAACAAATTGC